>DWHO01000092.1:0-27538 GCA_018247575.1 Eurytides lysithous rurik | reverse complement strand
CCCACCCAGGACAAAATATTTGTGCGATGAGCATAGGTATTTGTTCTGTGTCTGGGTGTTAATTATCTATATAAGTAAATATTTAAAAAATATATAAGTATGTATATCAGTTGTCTGATCACCATATATTTTTTTGTTTGGGGTCAGGTGGCAATGTGTAAGATGTCCCATAATATTATTATTATTATTATGTCTATCACTATCTAAGTAATATCTTTGCAGAAATGCCCTTCAAACCGGAACACAACCGATGTTTGCTCATTACGTAATTGCATAAGAGTAGCTAACGGTGTTACGGTGTTTAAGAAAGGTCTACAACACTCTTGCTATACAAACGAAAATTTATTAGAAATTGTTAAGCCGCCTCTTCGACTTCGCTATGTAGAAGCGTACATACTTCGTGTGCGCAGTATGATATTCTACGCAGAGTAATGTCCTACATCGGGTCACATAGTGTGTACGTCATTTTCAAGCGATTTCAGGTAATCACAAAGTCGACATGAAACCGACACGGGTCCGTCTTGCATTATTTATGTGGGTACAGCTTACGTCTAGTCGCCGACTTTGTAATGAGAGAGGATTGCACGCAAACATTCGTCATTGTGCATTCCTACGTCCGCTTTCATGTATACATAGCGAATAATTATGAGGGTTTATATAACATTCTGGAATATTCTCAAACGCCCTTCATCAAATTTACCTACACAGTTTACAACGTCTACACACTATAACACACTGCTATTGCTATCTTTGAAATGGATCTCGAATCTATCACATTTATATAGTAATCCCCCCTATTACACGGTACTCTTATAACACATTTTCGTATTTCGCGATTTCAACCCCTCGTATAACACGGGTATTCCCCTTATAACGCGGGGATTTCCCACGTTAAATTTCATTACATATGCATAAGTTATTTTTTTAATGTCTTAGTTTGAATTTAATAAAACGTAGATATTTCGTTCATTATAATTTTCTTAATATTCCATTTAAACCCCCTTTAACGAGAAAAGTTAAACGTGAATCATTTGCACATAATGCGTTATACGGGGTTCGTAAAAGCGCTTTATACGACAATTTTTATTTTTTGCGGTTCACTATTGCTGCTGTTTCGCGTTTTTCATTAGCAAAAAAAGTAGACCATGCCGCTCTCGTCCCCCAAGCCAAGCCTATGTAGAAAATTGTATTAATACACGAGGAACACAAACAGATTTACTTAGTTTAGTAATCTAAAAATCTCTAATACTATATATATATGTTTATGGCAAGGAGTCATATTTTAATGTATTAATTATGTGTACTTTCTTGATAATGTAATGCTTTTTGATTTCAAGGTTATCCACGTATCTTTTTATTCTTGAGGACTACTTTGACGCTTGCTTTGGTTATAACCCAAAACTAATTTTACTATATTAATCCTCCAGGGAATGCGCACTCATAAATGTTAGATCCTACAGGAGTCCACTCGAAATCTGGTCGAAACGCAATGTGTTTTTGACGGTACTTTTCTATATCTTCTTGTACAATCTAGTTAATGACGTCAGATCAGCAGACACAAGCCTCAATGTACCAGATATGTAAGAGACTTGCTTAGATATATAAAAAATAATTTGAAAGAAGTAGGAAAATATGTCCTCTGAAATGGACTTGTTGTAGGGCGTGCTTAAAATCGTGCTTATCATAATAATAAAAAAGATAAAATCGTGACCAAGTAAGTAAAAAAAAAATATTTCAATAAATTCCCTATATCCATATATCTTCGATGTTCTACTTTTAAAAAGTTTCTATGCGCCCGATCTTTCATTAACATCTTATCAACTAAGAAATCAATAATTCAAAAAAATTTGAATAATTGATTTCAAATCAAAAGCCAAAAAAGCGGCCGTGTAAATGCAACATAATGCGAAGTTTCCCGACGGACGCCTGCTCTCGCGAGAGATCCTGCGGCATTTCTTGAAGTGCGGCAGCTAATCGTGTACACCATACCCCCCGCTACCGCGGTTAGGGATGGATTGGCGTCTTCGCCAACCCCAACACCGACAAGTCCTCACTAGTCGAGGCTCTGTCCGAGAATGGGGACATCCCTGAACCTCGAAACAGCCGCCGGAGGTCGGCTGTAATCCATCAACAATGCGAAGTTAACCTATGGTTTGAGTATGAAATTAGCTTAATTAATTTTCGTTAACTGAATCAAGTTAAATATGCAACGTAATACCAAAGATTAGATATGGTTATTGAACGGAGATACGATTTTGAGAACATCTGCGCCTTTAAAAAAATTATATCTTTTTAATGAAAATGCAGAACTACCGTAAATTAAGTTTTATTACAAGCATTAAGGATAGAAAAAAATAATGAGGTAAAAAAAATCGCAACGCTCAAAAAAGCTATTTAATTTGGATTTCTGTCAATTTTCAATTCATCATCAATAAGATAATTATAATTTATTTACTATCTACACCTGGTGAAGCAGTAGCTTCTGCATGAGTCGAGGGATTTACATGGAGTTAAGAAAAATTTTGCGCCGGCAAGATCTTAAATTTTTTACTATCCACACTTGGTGAAGCAGTAGCTTCTGCATGAGTTGAGGGATTTACATGAGAGAAGAAAAATTTTCGCCGGCAAGATCATAATTATTTTATTATCCACACCTGGTGAAGCAGTAGCTTCTGCATGAGTCGAGGGATTTACATGGAGATAAGAAAAATTTTCGCCGGCAAGATCTAAGAGAGCTGCAGTTATTGCATATCGCAACCGCGCTTCGGTTGCGCACAATAGGGCATGCTTTCGATTTATTTAAGCACGGCGAAATGCGCTTTGTGTGTGCTTTAAGTCTGGGATGACTACTTGCTCTTCTTGGATATCTTTTTCCTACAGGACAAGGGCGACATGTCTGTAAACAAGGTGAGCTCAAGCACGGTGATAAGCAGAATTTTTTACATGAAGGTACAGGCGGACAAAGCATTTGGTAACAAGGCGCTGGTGGGCAGGGACTTTTGCATGTAGATGGTATTGGAAGTGCGCAACGCGTTGCTGGCGAGCACAGGCGACTTGGTGAACATGATTTCCCACAATGTGATTGCTTAAAGCATCTTCTGCAAGGCATCACTGGACATGTAACTATAGGCATTGTACTGCAAGGCCTTTTGTAAATTTTCTTACTATATTTCTGCTTACATGGTAATATACATTTTTGTTTCGGCATAGATGGTCGACACGCTATCAATTTGTATTTGGAACGCCGGCAACATGGTTTTCTACAAATAGCAGCGGGATGGCTAACGTTACTATTTGAACAAGTTTGTACTCGACAAGATGGGGGAGTCCACTCCAACATTAACTCATTCTTTGCCAGAGGCGCCCCAGTCATTTTACGAATCACTAACTCAAAAACTCCACGACGTGGATTGTTAACAGTAGTTATCTTCACAGGGGCTTGCTCCCCTTCTTGTAAAGCGGCAGCCACGCATTTGGGACCTTGACATGGATCTTTACCATGAATGGGGCATGGTTTCTTTGAAGAAATTTTTATATGAGACACGGTTATCATCATATCGTCCTTGGCAGTACCAATTGCCGGGCAAGGTTTTGGTGGCTTATCAGATTTAATAGATACCGTTTTAGGAGTAGCAGTTCCAGATGAGGCTTGTTTCGATTTCTTTGTCTGCATCGATACAGAACTTGATGCTGATTTTGCTTGTGTAGAAATCACGTTCATGCTTTTGCCGCAATGCTTTTTCGTTGAATGAGAAGGTAGATCTTCTTTCCTATATCGTTTTGTTAATGACTGTTGACTTCCCATCCCCAGATTTAATTTGCATTCATTTTTTTTCCTCCCGCAAAAATAGACCTCTGGATTACGTATTTTATTATGTATGTCGTTTTTGTTGTTAATATACAGTAAATTTGTGTTTGAACGGTTGTGACGACGATTTTCTTGGAACGATGAAGCATTTATTTTATCACTGCTCATTTGTAAACATTTGTTAATGGATCCCGTTGCTTGCGTACCTGAGTTTTTAAGATGTCCTAATTCTTCTAAAAGGGTCATATACACAGCTGTTTCATTTTTTCCGAATATTTGATTTTCTTTTCCGCATTTTGAATCAAAATAGACCGTGGAAAACTTGTTTGTGCTATTTTCTAACTCCCAAAAATAATTAACTGTTTCTGAGAACGAAACGCTTCTGTGTCTTGACCTCATGGCACTTATAGTGCAAGTGGAGCTATTTGAAAACAAATCTGCCGTACCTGTTATTGGATTTACAGTATCTTCAATGTTTACAATGCTAGAATCTGTAAGCCATTGTGCGCTTTCACAGCCCCCCATTGGCTCAACTTCAGGCTTCAAATGCAATTGCACTTTGTATAAATCTAGAAGAGGCGGAGATATGCTGCTCCTTATTTCCGTTCTATTAACCTTTACGCTATCTTGATCAAATGGTGAATGCAGCATCGTACCTGAGATGAGATTTTTTAATTTGCGATAAATGTCTCATTTAAATAAAATTTTAACCACATTAAAATAAATGGACAATAGTGTAAAATTCTTTCCTGCTACGATAATAAGAGATTTTTTTTTTAATAATTTGAGACTACTTTCAAAGAAAAATGATTTTTATTCTAAATTTGTTAAAAACTCAAACCAACATTTAATTTTAAGTATTGACGTAATTTATATTTTAACAGTTTTTATTTTAATAATAAGTTATGCTATTGCTTCTTAATATTTGTTTTATTAAATTAACTTATCAAAATATAAAGGACAGGCACAGACAGGGGACAGTTTTTTATTACTTTCTTTTTACTTTAATTTTATTTTAAATTTAATTCGCTTTGTTAGTCAAGTACAAGTATATTGCAAGACGACTATAAATCACATTTCACATTGCAACATCCAGAAGAAGTGGACACGCACTGGGCAGTGCGTGTGTCTGTTGTTGGTACAAATTTTTCGTGCGTCATTGCAGGTGTTATAAACTGATACTCTAGTTTCGATTTACGACCCGGCATTTCAACGACTTTCGCGATACGCAATTTAATAACTTGGCTGGGAAAATCGTAGTTGACTCCTTGATAGTTTTCAGCAGTTTTCGCTGCTAATTGATCAGGTTCGTCCCTAGCGACATCACCAACTCCATCTGTAGTATACTTGAAGTGAGACCGCTGCTTGTGCCCTGTACCGCAGGAATCCGAAGGCATTTTGAAAACGATCTTGTTACCCGATGGGCAGCAATCTGTACAGTTTAAAAAGAATGTAAAGTCATTCTTAATATTCGGTATACAAATAATATTGATGTATACATAGTCATTCACAGCTTAACATTAACCATTATATTTTCACAATTTAATACGCAAGTAGTACATAGGAGTATATATATTTTTAATATTGCTTCTTTTTTATTGGTCGTTTTAGACGACCAATACAACAGTCGCAATCTGGATCCGATTGTATTCGAACATTAGCCGTTTCGATCGGTGGCTTCTTTTCGGGTCCTTTAGGCGTAACTACCTCAAATTCTAGCTTGCATTTTCTATCTCCTAAATTGGCTGTTTTTGCTACTTTTAACACAAATGTATTCTTGTTTGAATAATCTTGCGGTTTATTATCACCACGCGCTAAAGCAAACTGTTGACCGTGTTTGGAAGCCTGAATGCAACCTTCGGTAGTACAAGTAAATTGTGTGTTGGCAAGTTGAGCCCCGTTACAGCATGCAGCTTCACTAGGCATAGATAAACTTATTTGATTCTTGCCACATGGGGTTTGACACAATCCCCCACTTGGACTTTTATTATAAGGACTTTGCATTGAGCAATGTGTTTCACTGATCTTCTTTATGATGGATGAAGTTGCGGGCACTTTAATTTTGAGTTCATTACCGTTCAAATTGGTGCCCATTTCTTCAAATTGTTTACTGCGACCTGATCACCAAGAAATATGTCTAAGGCACTAAGTATTGTATTTGTAACTGTTTGACGTTCATAATTTCATATAATTTAATTAAAATAGTACTTGACATAATTTTTTTAAATTATTCAAAGTATTAGCAATCAAACCAAAAATAAATAAAGATGCCTTCATGAACGGTGGAAACGTATTGTTGGACAATTGATCATCAAATCCTTACCTTTTGGGACATGTAGGCAATATTTTTCAGTATTTCTGCATGCCATTTTTTGCTTCATTGTTGGTTTTGAGCCAGTACAATAGCAAGGGTCGTCAAACTCTTCACATGGCATGCTATCAAAGGGATCTCGAGCTGAAACGAAATGGTAAATTTAAATAAGCATAATGCAAACCACAAAATTTTATTTATCAAATACATTTTGTACCTGGTGGGCAAACACCATGTCCATGAGTTTCGCTAACTGTACAAGATGGTCGACTAGATCTCCCAATTCCGCTCGCCGCTACTAAGTGCCGTGAAGCTCCACAAACGCACGGGTCTTGCGGAGTTTGATAACTTTTTTGCGGTAAACATGACCGGTCTATAGGGACGGAGGCTTCTCCCGATTTTATGTTTGGCGTAACACTAGAACCTTGGAACTTTGTTACTATCAATTTCCCGAAACACGATATACGTAAAAACATAACGATTTCACCAGCTTCTGCCCCGTCTTGCCCAACAATCCGGAATGAATCCTTCAAAGCCTGATAACTCACGCTGTTAGGATCACCCAAAAATGTATTTCGGGCTTGAACAAATTCCTTGGTCATGTCTATTGTAGCTTCACCCATTACTATTTTTGTAGGCAAACATCCGCATGGTAGCGATTTGCAAACGGACACCCTAATTGGAAATTTACTCATAGCTTCTTTAATCTCAGTTTCTTTAAGAGAGAACAGACACGACTTGCCACTGTTAAAAGTTCTTATAAAAGGCCCTTCACTTTTAGGTATATTAGTTTCTGGTTCATCGTCGCAAATCTCCAAAGAATTAACCGTAGAGCATTGAATATTTACGCAAGTTCGGAAATCCTTGTCAGTAAAACAAGGGCTTTTCGTAAATACTATTTTATCTATCAGAACCTCAAGAAGGAAAAGTCCATCATCTTTTTCCGCCATGGTTTTCTAGTAAAGGGGATGGGAAGTACACTGTAATTTTTTAAGATTTCATCAGTATTACTAAAATTTTGATAACCACTTTAGGTCTTTCGTCGTTTTATTGACATATGATTTTGTTACTATTATTCTTTTTAAATTACTCTGTTCCACTCGTTTTTAAAAAAGTATTATAACTCCATAGTTGTATAATACTTATACGTTACTAATATAAATAGTATATACAATAATTCAGGGAAGAAAATGATAATACACTAAATATTGTTCACCAATAAAAACGCAATTTTAAAAGTTCTACGTCTAATTCAGACTGAAGTTTTCTTTCTTAATACCTTTTTCTCTTTTTTAGTGTTAGATGCGCTCATTCCTTGATTTTTACAATCCACGGGCAAGGCCAGAATTTGTCTAAAGTAATGATCTCATACATAGTGAACAATATGGTTTCACCAAAGGTAAATCAACTACAGATGCGGGTGCTAAGATCCTCAAGCATATTTTTTACACATGGGAGAAATCGCAGAATGCAATAGGTGTATTTTGCTATTTATCCAAAGTCTTTGTTTGTATGGACCATCAAACATTATAATAAAATAATTAATTAAACCACTATGGTATACGCGGCGCTGCACTTGACCTTATTTCCTTTTACTTAAATCAGAGAGTCCAGAGGGTTCATATTAATAATATGAAATCATCTGGATCTCCTTTAAAGATAGGTGTTCCACAAGGATCTATTCTTGGGCCCTTTTTATTCTTACTTTATAGCAATGATTTGTCGTTTTATTTAAAGAATTTGTGTGGCGTTGTACTTTTTGCTGATGATACCTCCATTGTCTTCAAGGACGTAATAGAAATATAAATGACGAAATAAACGGTGCTCTGTTATGCATACTAAACAGGTTTGAAATTAACAATTTAGTACTAAATGCCAAGAAAAGTAAATGTGTGGAATTTACCTTACCTAATGTAAAAAGATTTTTAAAAAAAAGTGGTATTCTGACAGTCACCTTACAATATGTACTCTGTAACATTTATCCGACAAAATTTTAAATATCTTTTTGAAACTCAGTGACAAACACGTGGTAAATACTATAAATAAGAATAAGCTTGTAATACCTTGGTTTTGTCTCCAAAAGGTGAAAAAAATCCTTCATGGGCCTGAGTATATGCATATATAATAAAATTCCACAAGATGTCCTGGATTTACCATATGAGCGTTTTAAAACTAATATTAGAAATAATCCTTTACATAAATCTTATTATACTGTTCAAGGGCTTCTGGTGGACCAAAGTGCCTGGAATATACATAGTTGATTGACTCGTATGTGGGATAGACATTATTGTATTAGGGTAATATACTGTAACGACATTTTAAATGAACAACTGTTGAGTTTCTCGCCGGCTCTTCTCAGCAGAACTGCATTCCGAGCCGGTAGTAGCTTCCTCACGAACTGAGATGTAAAAATGACGATTCAAAAGTGCTTGTAAAGGCCTGTTTGAATAAAGATAATTTGATTTGATTTGATGAGTTTCTTTCGCCTGTTCTTCTCAGGACTGAGGCATTTTTTTCCGAACAAGTAGTAGAATCGTTGACGTCAAAAAGTTTAGATTGTAAACCAATCCAATTTTGAATAAAGAATTTCGAATTTGACTTTGACTTTGATGTGATCTTTTAGGTAACACGCCGTTGATAGTAGCGAGCAAACTGGGCAATTACACAAATGTGAAGATTTTGCTAGACGCCGACCCTGACTCCGTCAACTTGCCCATGCCCAATTGCGGCAATAACGCACTGTATGTGGCAGTCGCCGCTGCGTGCATTGACGCGGAACGTGAGTATATATATTTCTGGAAGAAGTGCTATTTCGTCGGTTGCCTCACGATACGCGCTTTGTGATTTGATGACCGTTTGGCGCAGATGATAAGCTATTGGCTTGGCCGTCGTAGGTCGTGGGTTCGATTCCCACCCGTTTGGGAATTTATTTTTTTATGTTTACTGTTAATCGCTCCATTTTACAGCGTTTGCGTAAATAAATAGAAATTAATCGTATAAAATGTTATATACTAACTATCTTCTAGTGGTCAAACTCGATCAAGCGAGATTTTCTTCTTTCTTCATTTTTCCTCTTTATTCATCGAATAATATTGTTTTGTGAATCATTACTTGATTTGGCAATGAACGTATTAATTTATGAGAGTGTATGAGTATGAGTATATTATTTTAAGTGTAACATAGAAAAATAGTTATATTTCTAATATACTATAACTCTGCCAAATTTCACTCACATCCGTGAGCGAATAGGAGTACAAACATTTCTCTTTACCTATTAATATAATAATAATTCCTCCCGATCGATTTCGGCCACGACGGCCAATCTACAAGGGATAGCCAACTGCGCGGGATATATTATGGTGCACAGGCGTTTGGGCAGACACAGGTGCACTCACTCTTCCTTTACTCTGATAGCCTAGTACGGATACCCGGCACGACGGGTGAGAGATCAGCCGCGGTGACGTTGCGTATTGATTTAACAAATATCATTCCAGACAGCACCAACAAGTCGAAGACCGCCGATCATTTCCTGAAGACGGTGGACGTTCTGGTGAAGCACGGCGCCGATCCGTCCATGGAAAACAATTCCGGCAACAGCGTGAATCTCCTCCTAAACGAGTTCCGTCTAAGCGACATGTCCATGATAATAGCGAATGCGATCGTCGCCTGCAAATATCCGAAAGTCGAGAAGGAGACAGTAAAAGATATAAGCGCAATAATGCTAGTCAAAGAGGCCACGGGCGCTGTGAATCTGAAAGAGTTGAAGGACGAAAGGAGATCGGAGAAGACGAGGGAGCTAAAAAAATTCATAATAAGCCCAACTGTCGTAACGAAATGCATACCGGTGTCGAGTGGCGGGGTTGTGAAGAAGATCGTGGGGAAAAACAGTGCCCAAGATATAATAATATACGCGGGCAAAGGCATCAATAAAGAGCCGGCTCTCGCGAAGAAAATCGACGTTCCTGGTGCCAAGTCGACGCAGGCGGGGAACGTAATGCACGCACCCATAGCCGGTAAGGCCGAAGTGAAAAACCAAACCATATCGATCGTCGGGCACAATGTAAAAAGTTGCGCAAAAACGTACATTGCAAAGACAGCGACCAAATTGGCGACTGGCGCGAAAATAACTTCAACCATCACTATGCCGTCATGCAATGTGACGTCGGTCAAACATATCATTAAAAAGAAAGCGCCGCAGGAGAGGGATCAGACAAGAGACGTTCCTATAAAGAAACAGAAGCGGGACCTTAATCCGACATAGCCAAGAAGCCTGCAGTATATATACTATGCGATGTAATCGAAAACAGTAAATGAGTTGTCGAAAACTTGGAACAAATATGTCTTAGAGAATTTTATTTGAATAAACATATAAACTGTATAATATGCTCTCTCGACGTTTCAAACACTAACAGCAGGGGATACTAGATTTTTAAGAAGACGGAACACCCACCAACTTTCGTTCTATGGAATCCCATATGAAATAATTGAAAATTTGAAAGACAATGTAATTTAAATAAAAACATTTGGTTTTTTTTTAAATTGTTAATTTTTTTGTGTCATCTACGTAGAGAGAGCGAACTGTGTTTTTTAGACTAGCGTGAGCTTAGACTTGTGTGCAGTGCTCGAAGCTTGAGTAATTTTTTCATCGTCACAGTTCCCGGGAGAGGGGGGGGGATTGGCCTGTGGCTACCTTACCGCTTTTCTTCCATTTATATTACATGATTTACCGAAAATTCAATTAATTAATATTTTCAATGTGACTCTAGTCGGATTGAACAATAGGCCGTCCGCCATCTTTTTTCTTCTGTGAAATGTGTGAAACGTCGGGAGTTTAAATTCAAATGAAATGCTTTAAACTATTTGAAATAGTTTCATTTATACTAAAGAGAATTATTTTATTGCATTTCTATTGATTAATTGTGTCCTAAGCACATGGTTACAAACCAACTCTGAATTTTTTTATGGCAAAAGATTCACTTGACGCGAATTTTTATTAGTTCAATTCAAAATTGATATAAAAATGTGTTTTTTTTTCTCTAACATCGCTATTGTATCTAAATTTATATCAATCTATATATAACTATCGCATTTCCACCTTCAATTTGTTTAAGCGGTCGAGAAATAATTTAATTAATAATTAATGTTAATTCGTCATTAAACATTTAGACACGATATATAATAAAATATGATATATTTCTACTTAATAAATGGTCATTCAGCCAGATATATACCTATACATACACAAAGTATTATTATCACCTTTTCAGAGCAGGCAGAATTTTCTGCATATCTATATAATTGATTGGAATATGGAATAGGTTTCATATCATTCACGATCAAAAATCAGATTACGGGTACCTTATAATTTAAACGTCATTACACTTATACTAATAAGTTTTAACTAATATTAAAATGTTAACTGCGACTCAACACAGCAAAAAATATTTGTATATTTGGGCATAAGATTTAAATATATGAAAATTAGTAATAATTAATAATTATAGAAAGTAAGTAATAAAATTAATTGTTTCTTAACTTGTTTTTTTTTGTACATTTAATAATAAATTAAAACTTCATAACTTTCTACTTTTTCCATCTATAATTTAAAATATCAGGAGAGGAATATTTTACAAATAGTAATGAAAGTTATGCCACAGTCGGTCCTTTTTTCCTTTATTACTGCTTGATGTAATTTTTTTTGTACTAATATTGTAATAGCTATAACTTATCCTCTCTTGTTAGAGTTCACATACAGTGCATATGTTTGCACTGTATGTGAACTCATAACAAAGAGAGTTATTGCCATTTACTTCTTAGTTACTTAACACATTATTACTTACATATGCTCAGTGGTCAGATGATTTTTTTTGCGTGAAATAATTTTAAGTTAGTTAATGGTTTGTTAGTAGTTAAAAAAAAATGTTATTTTTCAAAAATGAAACTTTAAAAACTAATGATTTTTCAGTATGCATATTTATTAAAAATTTGTACGAACTGATTTTTTTTAAAGTACCTATGATATTTTATAAAATATGCAACTAATTGAGTGGAACACCAAAAAGCTTGCAAACATAGCGAGTTTCAATTTTTTTCCGTTGGTTGTACACACTGCAACATCTTCTAGGAAATTTCTTGTTTCACTAAGGCGGAATTTGTATTGATTTGTGTTGGCTTACTACCTGGCTTACACCTTTGTGTTTGTATTTTGAAGTAAAACAGAAGTTACCTTTTTTTGTAATGGTTGTAAAACGTTTTTGTGCAGAAATTATATTTTCATAGTGGTGTATATAAAAAAAAATATTTTCTTTTTCTAATGCAGGTGCATATCTTAGCTAAATGTAACTATAACTATATAGTTACATTTAGCTAAGATATGCACCTGCATTAGAAACTACTACTTTAATGTACTTTTAATATATTATATTAAAATATAATGTATTTTGTTGGTATAAGGAGATAATGATAAGATTTTTAGGCATTTTAAACTTTTAATGAAAGTAACTTCAGGTGAAATTGTTGTTTGTTAAGATCTTATTAATATATATTTAGCACTAATATTAATTGCCTTTGTTTAATTTTCTTCCAATCAGCTCACTTAGACTTTTGTTATTTGGCGTACATCAATGATCAAAACGTCTTTGTGCAGAAACTATCCAACAGCTTCCTTCATATGCCAAAGTGTATAAAAGCAATAAAGATACACGTATTATCAGGAAAATTAGCTGTTACTATTGATCGCCTAGTGATAGTAAAAGTTCTCTAATGGTTGCTTAATATATTTTTTAAATATGACTGAATGTAGACAATATAAATTGTATTGAATTGACACTAAACGTAATAAATATTATGTTACTCAATGTATTTTCAACAACTATGTTTAGATTTTGGTTTTCCCAAACTAGAACAAAGCCACTCATGAGTTCTCCACAACAAAAAGTTAGGGTGAATTCTTTCCCTTTAAGGGGAATTTATCGCTTGGCAGATTCCAAGAGGATTTATATCGGTGACTTGGTCGACCTATAATGTCATCCGCTACTATATCTTGCACAGATCTTCACTTCAGTCCATAACAGATGAGATAGAATGATATACAGTCATCCCCCCTATAACACGCTACTCTCATAACGCATTTTCATATTATACGGGAATACTCCTACAACGCGTTTTCATATAACACGAGACCAATCTACCGTGTTACAGGTGGGATTACTGTAAATTTGTTATTCGTTGTGATAGCAAGCTCCCGACGCTATGCAACAGAAAATAATGACAATCCTACCTAACTAGTCAAATTATAAAAGTATTTTAATAAGTTATAGTCAAATTTCTAAAACGCTCACTGACATTAAGAATTTGCTTAACCCTGCATAACAAATCTTATCGCATCAGATATATAGCTGCTTCATAGTTAACATTCCATATCTAATTTGTGTTAGCTTGTTGTAATAACAATTGTAATAATGGTATACGGTGGTTGTACAACAATTCGATTTTTAATAAAAAAGAAATTGACTTTCACTTTAAGTTTTGTTGAAATCTACTAGCTGTTAAAATTCGTGCGTGTAAAATATTCTTACTAATACAACTTAAATTCATGAATAGGATAGTACAAAAATAGTTAAATAATTAACTTTAATAATAGTTAAAGTTAATAAACATTTTATGATCTTGGTTTTCTTATTTGTACCATAAAGTGTTTGTGGCGCTTTTAGTGAGCAGAGGTGGGTTAGTGTACAGTCGAGTATAAAAGAGCTTGTGCTATGATAGGAGGGAACCCTTTTGGCTTGTGAGATTTTGGTACAGAACGTTACGCTGCCCCCTGTTGGTGATATACGATTTTTTTTATGGTTTAGGCTGACAAACGAGCAAGTGGCTCACCTAATGTAAAGTGATCACCGCCGCCCATGGACATTTGCAGCATTACAGAACTAGCAAATGCGTTGCCGGCCTTTAAGGAGGGGAATTTTCGAAAGAGGAAGGAAAGGGAGGGGGATAGGCCACCGGCCACCTCACTCACCGGACGAAACGCAGAAATAAAAACACTTCCACTTTATGCCGATTTTCTGTGAGATTGTGGTACATAACCGGTTCGAGCCGGCCTATTCAGCAGCGGGTGCAGTGCGAGGCTCTACCACCGTTAAAGTTAGAATAAAGAGGAAGTTAAATCAGTGACTAATATTGAGTTATCGTGTTGTGCAAGATTGGAATAGAAGAAAGACCTCCCATCAATGCATTTTCTGGTCAGACATTGGAGATAGTCTTTTAATTACAGTATTGGATATAGAGCCGTGGAACAAATTATATAAAGATTCGATTACATTGGGATTGTACGATCAGATGAAATCACAGCTCCAAGTCATGCGCCTGATGTTAAGCCACGCAGATTCTGCTTGGTCCTGGACATCCTGTTCATCCGGTATGTGCAATATGCATTTATGCAAATCTAGGGAGTGAACCGACCCTCTCAGCACCTTGGAGTAGAGCTGGTTCAGAGTCCGCACCAACTCAAGCGAATTATAGCCCGAGTAAGAATTTCGTTGGGTAAAGGAACGGGAAATAGTCATAAACTTTTTGTACAAAGCTCTGAGAAATGCTTTTTGGACTTTTTCAAGTTGTTGCGTGTAGCTGTTTTGGCATGGGTTCCAAACGCACGCACTCGATTCAAGCTTACTCCGAACCAATGAGTTACACAAAGTTTTGATAACTTGCGGGTTGTCAAAGGACCTTGAATTTCTTAGGAAAAGCCCAGACGACGGAACGCCTCTTTAGCAAGGTCAGATACGTGGGTATAAAAAGTCAAGCCGCGATCAAAAATTACTCCTAGGTCCTTGATACAATTCGCTCTATTTAAAACCGAATTGTCTAAATGATAATTAATATGCAAAGGGTTTTTTTTCCCGGTCGAATATCATAATATTGCATTTGCTAATATTGAACAATATTTTATTTCTGAAACTCCATTTAAAAATTTGGTTTACTTCCTTCTGCTAGCTTAGGCAGTCCTTAACCGATTTTACTTCAATAAAAAGCTTGAGATCATCAGCATATAAAAGGCAATTAGGCCAAGTTAACAGTCCCGGCAGATCATGGATCATGATCTGGAAGAGCAGTGGACCAGTAATTGAGCCCTGGGTTACACCTGATCTAGTCTGATAAGGTTTCGACACATGTGTACCGTACCTCGCAAACTGGCGTCTGTCTCTCATTTAATCGGAAATAAATCTTAACAGACTGGAAGTGAAACCAATGGTTGATAATTTGTGTAACAATATGTCATTATCTATTTTATCAACTTGAAGGAAGCGCGATCCATAACATTAGAAATGTAGTCTACTAGGCATAATAAGTTCGTATTTACGGAGCGCCCCGGTATAAAGTCATATTGATCTTCTTCTATTGGCTGCTTTACTTGTCTGTAAATCTCTCTGTGGAGCATGTATTCAAAGACTATGACAGGTGCACACAGAATTGCAATAGGACGATATTCCTCCACCACGGTCCTCTGACTGCTTTTAGGGATCGGGATTACTCTGGATAATTTCCATTGGTGGGCATATTTTCCATTCTTAAGCGAGAAGTTGAAAATATGACACAGAGGCAGAATTACGTGCTTCTTACCAGCCTTAAGAACAGAGTTAGGCAAATTATCGGGACCAGGTGAGTTGCATTTTAGCCTATTGAGACCTTGCTCTATATCACCCGGTAGGAGTGTGTATTAACATAACTGCTATTACAGCCTTGATCCAAGCACGCGTCTTGATTCAGCACTGGCAGCTAGTCCAAAAATACGCTAGATACAATTATTTTTCCAGCGTATTTTTGGACTAGCTATCGGTAAACGCCTCAGCCGCTTCTGCGCCAGTATACAATTTACCTTTGAAAGAAACACAAGCTTCGAAATCATCCTTAGATCTAAACATAGTTCCAAAAACTATTTTATGTATACCGATTGTTATAAAAAGTGCATGACATACATGAATGGATCGAATACTGTATCTGATATTAGATCCTTTTTGTAAATTTTTAAACGAAAAATTAATTCTATGAAAAAAAAAATTCCAATGAAAATATAAAGTTTTCAAGTACTACACACTTGCGAAGCAGTTGTTGGTTTGTCGCACCAATTTGAAGTTACAGGTTACTGACCCCGCCCAGTCTTATGCTGGTGTTGTGTACATACAGAACCTTGAAAGTATCGAATTTTGAGAGCTTACTTTAGCATAGTGTAATTTTTATTATGTGTGGTTACGGGACTAACGTATATTCGACAGAACTTTTATTAACACATTCACTGCTGACAACAAAAAAGTCGTTCAATACAGCGATGCGACTTTCCACTATTTTTTTACTATTTGTTTTGACAAAACACACATGTGTTGCCCGCGCGGCCAACATGACGGGTGATTTCCTTCACGCCGGTGAGTTTACCGCACTGCGAGACGCGATTTATTTCGAACACACATTTGTGTTAAGCCGCACGCGCGGTTACGGATTTTTTCATAGAACGGTTGTGTTTCAGCAGTGTATGTGTTAATATACACCCTTACTATAGGTATGCTCGAGGCGGCTTTACCTATAGTGCAGGGTGTACTTTGCCCTCGGGCGTAACGGTGTTAGGCTTTTATACCTATTCCATTTAGACCGCGCGCGCACTAGAGGGCGCTACGTAATGATTTCACACGGTTACACGGGCTAAAATTGGCACGTGGGCTAAAAACGCCTCTGGGTATGCTAAAGCTTGTTGAGCAAAAATAGCAATTTCGTAAAATGAGACCTAATATTTGTAATTTTAGGTAACTAATTATACTATTGTAGCAAGTTACCGCCTATGTCTCATTGTTGGGCACAGGCTTCGTTTGTAGAGGGAATTGAATTAACAGATACAATTCTAAATAGGCTGAACGTTAAATAAAAGAAATGTTTATATAACTTACACCTTTATTTCTTTATTTACATTAATGCATAATTTTAACATTTACGTACGTTTAAACAATTTACGAGACATTAAGTACAGAATTTGAGCAATAATCATAGGTACAAAATGGCAACACTTACGTTTTGGCAAAAAAAAAGTTTAGCCGAGCAACAGATGGCTTCATTTTTGGCTTCATAGAAGGTAAGTGTTGTCATATTTACAAATTCGTCCAATAAAATAGTCAAAAAACAGTTTAGTGAAACTTTTATAATTTCAGTATATACAAATGTGTTAAGCATGGTCTATTTGTTTTTAAAATTCGTGCTATGGGATTATTATTTAATGTTGTAAAATTATAAAAACAAATAGTAACCGATTGTCTTTTAATTTGCGCGGATTATGAGATTCTCAGCTAGCAATATCCTTCCGCTTGCTTTAACTTTTTACTATCTGTTTCAGCGTTATGGTAGTGCGCGCCGTATGAATTTAAACTATTTTTTTTAATACAAATATACGACTAACTTAGATTCTAACCAATCCGCGATAGATTTAAGACTACGAAAAGGGTAAAAATGGTAAAATAATAGTCAATGATACACCTAATTACATAAGGACGGACCCATATTAGACTAGTAGCTATCGGTAATGGGATACAACTAAGGTATATATATATAAAATTTAATATATCTATAGTATCAGGTGAAATTATGTCGTGCGACCGGTGCAATTGTGATGCCAACAGTCACATTCAAACTTTTTCACCGAATGTTTCTTTTCAATTTAGCGAATGGGGTCCATAGCAGTTGTCAAAGTTGCTAGCGATTGTGTCTTCTCCCAGATAGACTATATGGTAATATTTAGACCTACGATCGAAACATTTTTCATGGGATGTAGTTTAAACTCGATAATAGGGAGAATAAAGAAGGAAATGTCACAGTTAACAATTGTATCGAAACGTTGCAACACAAAACTATAACTACAATCCCAATTTGAAATTGATGCTATGAATATAATTTGACTTTAGGTATTAGGTAGTATTTGTTCAATATATAAAATAAAAAAACCGTAACTATACTTGGAAAATTAACATTATCACATTCATCGATGTAAGAGCATTAAAAATACGAAAGGAATAAATGTAAAATCTTTACAATTAAAGGTGGTACCTAGGAGAGTAAAAAAAATGCTTGCATACCGCACTAGAAGCATCATCCCCAAATCTAATGAGCTACTAAGGGAAAAAATTATTTCGCAATTTACCTAATGATTATCCATTACATAATTTGCGAAATTTAGCAAAAAAAAATGCGTGTCTTGACATGTCCATTGAATACACGCTGTCATTTCTTTCAATTTTACGTGGTCCCATGTTCTTACGTATGCACAAAAGCCGAACATACCGAGTATGAGATACAACAAGTGGTACTACATAATTTCCCAGTAATTTTGGACGGAATGTTACAAAAATTAGAAAGAGGGAGTCAGACATAATCAAGTTAATGTTTTAATCTTAATTCCAAAAAATGTCAACGTTGTTTATCTGATATTTAAAAGTTAATGTGAGTGAATTTAATATCGATTTGGGGTAAACATTTTAGTTTCAATTATGGCAAATTGTCAAAGTAGAAATTGGCATGTCAGGATGTATGTCTCCGGGTCTGTGCCCCATTTAGAACAGAGACAAAAGCGGCGTTGCGTCAGAGATATGTCACTGTCAAAGTCGTAAGACAGATAATGTTGTTATAAATGTAGATAGAACGGTTTAGTACCTATAGTCATTAAATTAAATTTTCGCATTACAGTTATCTCCTATTGTTCAGTTCGTAGCCGTTTTCCTTGCTCGGAGTTTTAGGTGGGGGCGGTTTGGCCACCGCATGCCCCTCCAGTCTTAAAGTGCTTTGGCGGTGCGATGACCTGAAAACAAATATGTTGGATCAGTCCATTTAACGATTATATATTCTCGGGCGAGCTGATCTTTTATTACCGCCAATTATCCGATTGCCTGGAAAGTAACATGATCCATGCGTCGGATGGGCATGTACGAAGTAGGTCCTGACTACTTGTCGACACTTTGCACTATAATATATCCCGCACAGTTGGCTGATCTCTTGTAGATGCCGTGGCCGATATCACAATGGATTATGCAAAAGGACCACGCCATTTGGTTACCACGGGGTTATTCAATATCTCTATATAAGAATGTCTCTTTTTTTTAATGAATTAGACTGACAAACGAGCAAGCAGGTCATATGATGGTAATTGATCACCACCTATGGACATTTGCAACATTACAGAATTTTCAAATGCGTTGCCAGCCTTTAAGGGGTGAATTTTTGAAAAAGGAAAGAAGCGAAGCGATAGGAAAGGAGGGGGATAAAGAGAGCTGGAGGAGGAGGAGGAGGAAGGAAAGGAGGGGATGGAGGAAGAGGTAGGGAGAGGAGTGAGAGAAGGAGGAAGAGGTAGGGAGAGGAGTGAGAGAAGGAAGAAGGGGCGGGAGGGGAATGGGCCATTGGCCACCTCACTCACCGGTCGAAACGCGAAAGCAAAAACTCTTATTTTTAACAAGTTTTCTTTTTTAAACTAGCGACACTACCACACTTCTCTCTTAGATTTTCTTATCTGTACAGTATAAATCGGTTCGGAGATTTTCTTTCTACGCGAGCAATATTGCTCTTTAAAAACCGGAACAGTAGTAGCACAATATTGCTTGGCGGTAGAATAGGGGGCAATACAGTGTCACCACCCCAGGCAGACTTTACAGAGGAGTTTGACCTCTTAGAAACTAAATTAAATTTTTATTTCCCGTGGTGTAATTACTTTCAATAATCTTTTTAATTTTTTCTCACTTTTTCCGAAGCAAGTATAGTTTTTTTAACACATTCACCGCTGAAACACAACTGTTGTGCGAAAAAAAACCGAATTAACACAAATCTGTGTTCGATATAAATCGCGTCTCGCAGTGCGGTAAACACACCGGGTGTGTTTTTCTGTCGGGTCGCCCGTGCGGGCAACACGTATATGTTTTTTTTTAAAATAGTATTTATAATAAAAAATGCGCGTGGAAAGTCGCATAGCTGTATTGGACGATCTTTTGGGTCAGCAGTGAATATGTTAACTATTTCTGTATTCATAAGCATAAGAATGAAATCAAATCAAATTATGTTTATTCAACTAGGCCTTTACAAGCATTTATGAATCGTCATTTTTACATTTTGTTCGTGAGAAAGCTACCACCGGCTCGGAATGCAGTTCTGTTGAGGAGAGCCGGCGAGAAACTCAACAGTTGCTCTTTTAAAATACTGTTACAGTACGTTAAGCCTTAATACAGCTATCTCATATATGAGTCAATCAATTAAGTTCCAGACATTCTGTTCAACCAGAGACTCCTGAACAATATAATAAGCTTCAAGCAACAAAATGTTCTTAATTTTAGTTTTATTATATCATTTATACACTCAGTAGTCATTTTATTTATACACTGAGTTAGTTATTTCACAAATAATTTTTGCCGACGAGAATTTATTCCGATTAGCCAATACCATAGTAGAAAAACGGCATAGCGTTTTTCTGTAAAGCCTTGTTATGCAAGTAAAATTTTGCCGGTAAATATTCCATTTCATATGAATTTATGCTCCTAATTTTCGTAATGTTTTTTGGGTGCAAACATCGTCCAGAATTTTGGCCTTCGACTTAACAAAGCATTTATTGCAAAATGAGATTTATGACGCTGTCATGTGAAGATATGGCTGTTTCACATTTGCACTCTGTATACGAGTATAGATTAATTAGTGAACGAATATGGAGTTCAATGTCGGCGTCGGTCAGTATTCATCACCACGACATAAAGATGATGTCACGTCAGTTAATGCACCCACATCATTAAGTTTTATATTATTTAGTTAATAGTTTTGTAGGTGAGTTTTATATATAATTACCATAGTTATGCAATCGTGTCAACTCATACATCTCTAATAACAAGCGCAACTTACTTTGTTCCAATGCCGGTTAAAGTACCAATGTAATCTTAGACGTCTTTATAAGCTTAAGCAGATAAATGTTTATATGAGAGCATACTGTTTGCTACCACGCTTTTTGGTGTCATAAGTTAAAAAGTATTATTCTTACCTTATATTGCAAATGTTTATTATAATTATTTACATTGATACAAAATATTTCCAAAAAAAAAAAAACATCATTATTTCAGTAATGGTATTATTTAGGAGTAAGAAGTAATACATTAACTTTTGAATAATAACTGTTATGAATTAAAAAACTTAGTGCAATATTTAGCATCGTAAAATACTTGTTACAAAGTATGTACAAAAGGATCGCAGATTAATATTTGAAATGATTAACTCATAATATCTCTGATAGAAAGTTGCCGTGATGTAACTACAGGGTTTCTAAATTATGTATTAGTTTTTGACAAGAAATCCTCTTTTACAAAAAAAAAAATGTAAAAGGACGTTTGGGTGTTAAAGGTTATTTATTATACAGTAAATAATTTAATTGAAGATAGCACACCATGTGAATGATGTGATCCCCTTCAGGTAATTTCAAGATGGAAATTATAAAAATGGTCAACGTAATTTTAAAAAAAAGTTAAAGTCCCGAGTGAGAGTTTCTTTCGGCTGTTCTTTTTAGGACTGAGGCATTTTTTTCCGAACAGGTAGTAGAATCATTAGACGTCAAAAGGTCCATCAATCAATCCAAATTTTGAATAAAGAATTTTTGACTTTGACTTTGTAATAACATATTTAGTTCGAATATGAGTGACGATTTAAATTTTAAATTTTTATATAGACAATTTCGTGAGGTGAAGAATTTTAGCCAATTTTGAGACAAACGAATTTATACCTATAAGATTTCCTAAAACAGACTTCGCGGGTTTGTGATCACATGATTTATTAAGCTTTTTGTAAAAGACAATCCCAATTATTATTATTCATATTATAATTGAGTCTAAAGTTGCGTGTTTTTGTCAACTGTAATTTGGGATAGAGATATTACATAGATTGCTTTTAATGTACAGTAAATGTAAATAATGCGACAATACCTATTTATGAATATCAATATAAGTATAAAAGCAATAAAATTTCGGCCAATGGCAGACCGAATATAGTTGCATAAATTACACAGCGGCCCTTTAGTTTGAGCTGTTACATAATACATGTAGGTCAAGTCGCTATTTACGGCACATCTTATTGTACGAGGAGATAACAGAGAATTCGAGGAGAACCACTTTGGACGAAAGCTTAAGTAACAATCGAGTAAAATAATGTTTTGGGATATATTTATATTATTATAGGGCCATTTTGTTGTCCGCCTGGGGTTGTTAGTTATTTTTACCAAACATAGTAATGCTTGTTACTATTTTTTGGTATAAAGGACAATGACCCCAGATTTACGAAGATGAGCGCAGCGCAGAGTCGGCTAGTTCAAAATATTGATTGATAACTCTGCTGTTGCTGCCAAAAGCTATGATCAAGCGGCCTACTCACTCGTTTGTTTACTAAGTGACATAAAAAATTGTGTCTGCTCTGCACTTTTATCAGAGCAAGCAATTCAAATAATTAATATATAACGATTGTTAAGAGGTCTACTAATACGTCTAATAATATGTTGTCGATATTAAAATTACCCGTCCTAATAATGCTTATTTTAAACACTCTTTCATCTGTTTGGTAAAGATATATCAAAATATTCTTAATCTTTTTAAATATGTAAATAGAAACATTTTATACGATATCTCTAATGATCATTATGCCAATGCAGCTGTTAAGTTTTCGTGGAACGTGGTGAGCATAACATTGTTTTAAAGAGTCATTTTATACAAAAACCGAAAATGGACAATAGTTGGGTTGGTGTAATTATAAGCATTGAAGGTATCTTATTAGAATTTGGTAAAGTTGCAGTATATAATATATATGTAATATTCATGAACAACTTGTTATTCACATACGTACTTATAGTCGTTATTTTTGTCTACATCACAAATTATATTATTGTGTCATAGTTATGACACAAAATAATTTATATTATTTTTTTAAGAAATCCTTTTTTTTCCCACAAAATATTTTAGTATCGAAAATTCCCCACTTAATATGTTGGTTTCCCCACTTAATATAATGTACTAATAATGTAATGAATAAGAAACCGAGTAGATTAATAATCTCTTAGAATAGAGTACAATTTTATATTTCTTTTTTTTTTTTAATTAAAAAATACACAGATGGTTTAACAGAAATCCCATTGGCATTGGACCTTGATTTCGAAAAATTGTGTAAGTGAGTGAAATACGTTATTCATAAAAACGAATCGCGTCGAGAACATATCTTTAACAGTTTTAGTAGCTTTAAAATAAATATCATTAGCCTCATAATTATAAAAATTTAAAGAGGTGTAGGACTACTCCTAGACCTCCTAAACCTACGTTTAATAAAACATATTGATTTAGGTTATAATGTCTGTTGTAGTGATAATGTTGTAAATAATAGTTGTTGTTGTTGTAAAAGAAATGAACTTCAAATCGAAAGGAACTCGAATTAAATAACATAATATTTTATTTTATGTAAAGTATGCATATTGCACGTGTCACTTTGTTATTTACTATTTTCTAATTTCGCTTACACTAATTACTTAGTATATAATATATAGCTACAAATTTATGTAATTCCGTATAAAAAAAAAAACCCTAAAATTAATTTTCAAATCGCACAGTGCGACATGGTCGATTAGGAAATTTATATTTGATCCAACAACAAATATTAATATAGTATAACACAATATAAATATAGTGCCAAATTTTATTAAAATTAAATTAAAAACATACAATATTGTTTTGCTCATTATCTACTTGATTTTTCTCTAATCTTATTTCTTCTCGTGTTAATTTATCTGTGCGAGGTGCACAGAGAAATATCGTATAATATTAATAAAAACATAAATATGAAGGCAATTTAATTAGAAAATATTTGCCTAATTTTCTCTGGGCATATTTACGTTTGAACTTTGTATTTTAAATTGAGTCGAGATAAATTGGTTTACACTGGTGTTACAACAATAAGACCGACATACGAGTACTAGCTATTCTATGTTCGATTAATTTTACAAACAAATTGTACCACTTAGCCTAAAATTTAGAAGTTACTTCCTTTTCATTCTATCAGTATATAGTCAATAACTTATTGAACCGTATTTCTAGTTTTTCCATTGTCAAATAGGTAAATGTAAACCGATAGCAAAATCTAAAACAATTGAATTGAATTCAAAGCGTAATTACGCTCGTTAGAGTAAAATCAAAAAAATGTAACTACTTTTTACGTTGCCTCTCGTCAAATTATTTATATTCACATATTTACACCGCGAGTCACAGCCACTTAAACGTCAACAAATACCCGGTACACGAATTTATATCTAAACATGTCATTATAAATATGTCACGCTATCAAGGGAACTTGATGCAACGCCGTTCCCGACTTCGCGATCGCAAAGATTCCCCTCGACGCTGAGGTGGGACGTCGCATCACCACCGTATCTCCCTCGGCACTGAACGCTCTGATAGGGTAGGCCAGTCCACGCATGCGGGTCGCAGTGTATCGCTGCCTTAAACCCTGATGATTGAGCTTCTATGGACGTTTGGTAATTAAACTGTTGTACGATTTTCGAAGATTCTCAATTTGAATAATCCACAGTCACGATTACATAATTTTTTGGACGTAAACAATATAGCGGAAATATTTATAATCTTTCCTTGTTGATCAGTTAAATGTTACTATAGGACGACGTAACCGATAAACAAAAATATTCTACTATATTATATTAACACCGTATTTACGGTTGTTGAATTTTTTGTTGGACATTTGTGTCCTTAGAATATCAATTTTGTTTATCAGTCGACAGATTAATAAATAACGCTGACTGATTCAAAAAGATCATCCGTGCTTATAAATAATATGAAGGGCGTGAAATGAAATTAATTTTATAAAAGCTGCGTATGCAATGTCTGGAAGAGGATTACAGAATATGACGTCTGCTTAATATATTTTGTACCATTCATTCATTATTAGTGCAAATATGAAAAACATGCTGTATACGAATCGTGTAAATAATTTTTCTAAAGATATAGTTGTACATAGGGGTAGACTAAGTAATATTATTAAAAAGGACGAACTGATCCTAATTGTAAATATTTATAAGTAAAGATAGAGAAATATATAAATTTCAATATGTGTGAAGTAATGTACGACGGGTAAAGTCAACATGCATAACCTACCAAATAAATTACTAAAGTAATAAAGATTAATGTGCTATGCTTGCTATTGCTGTGAAAATCTTAGTAAAAACAGCTAAGATTTACGCCACTTTGGAAAAAAAATTATAGAGCAAAGAAAAAAGTATTGAAAATATATGACAACAGAAAGTTCCAAGTGCGGATAATAAATAACAAAACAGATCTGTAACTTATAAATGAAAGCTTATTCAGAATTTTTTTCGTTATAGCAAAGTAACTTTAGTATTCCATTTAGATTTATTGACTTTATTTTTCACTTTCTTCGAAATTATTTCTTTCCACTCTTAAATAATGCTGAATTTGGTGCCATAAAGCCTTGAAACTTCAACTACAGTATACTAGGACGTCATAAATCATATGTTAGTTCTCGCATATTGCGTACTGTTTCCTGACAAGCTTTATTTCCGAGTAAAATTGCCTGTACAATGGTTTTCACCTTGTAACTAATCTGCGGTTACTCCATAAAATATGTAATTACGAGGAAATAAATCAGTACTGCAATTTTTAATCAGCCTACGGAACGGTAAATTGAAGATATCGGAATTCAAATTATAATTCGATCTTGTAGAATAGAAACCACATGCTGGAATATCATTGTTTGAATAATGTGAGATTATCGTAAGTTCGATTCGCAAATTATACACTGCAGTCTTTGTCTTATGCAAGTCTAGCATAAGACTCTCTCGTATGCAACTCTAGCGTTCAACTAAAGTGCAAGATCGGAATTTATAATGCATTCATTTTCAAAATTTATTCGTCCATAAATATTAAAAGCATATTACTTTAACTTCATAATGCATACCGTGTTACCGTTAGATGCACGATTGAGTGCTCGATGCTTCAAAATACTTTTTTTTAAACACCTGATTGACGGGGTGGGAACCGAACCCACGACCTGCGACGCATAGGCCAGAAATATTTTTTTTTAAAACCGATTAATCTGCAATGAACACACATAAATGTCATCTACGTGTTAAATATATTAGACAAGTAAAAAACTAGCTTTATACAATATTTTCAGCGCTAGGGAAGCTGCGGGCAAAGTTTGTTATTTCGTAACAAATAAATAACACTTACTGTAAGAAGCTACAGGCGTTTGCGTTTTATTCAATGTAGGCTTTTGACCTGATTGAATCGCAGCTGGTTTCTTATCCAAATCGCAGAGTTTCATCATAAGCTTTGGACAACATCCAACTTCATTGACTTTCACGACAATATTTCAATTCGGACTTATTTTCGCTCCAGGAATCATTCAAGTTCGTCGCTTGTAACCGTTTTTATCGTTGTAAGGTGTAAATAGCCTTTGCTGAGTCCATCTGGTGTGGGTTTAATCATTGCATTACTATTAATTCTACTGCGAAGCAGTAATGAGCATTGCTGTGTTCTAGTGTAAAGGGAAATGGGAATGTTATCAGTCTGGCAAAGTTATAAATAGGCAATAAGAAAGACTGTCTAATATCTCTTGGGATAAGTGTAGAGCAGAGCCAACCAGTTCCAAACTTTCTTTTTTTTTTAAATTATGCTGCTATTTTTAAATTGAAATAACTTGTTTTATAAGAACGTTCTATATACATAAATGTCACGCGGACAAACGCCCTGATCCATGACAATTATTTGTAATTCGTACACAGACATTTTTCTAAATGTTTTTGTCCCACGAATCATGCCATAAAATATTTTTTCGCTCAATTCTCCGTTGATGTTCACACTTCCTAACAAATAAATCACATTCATTTTTCATGAGTTAGAAATAAATCATTTCTTCAGCAGCTCCATTTGATATATCCACGAAGGAATGTCACGTTCATTCGCCCGAGGGAATTGTATTTTACATATTGCAAATGCCCTTCCCTTACAATCTCGTGGCATCTATTTATGAGATAAAATATGGTGTGAAGATTCTTATCTGGAGATATATCGGACGTTAGAAGTACTGGTAACTCAATAATATGTTAAGACAATAATCTTAATACAACTGTTTATACAACTGTTTCAATGAGGGTTATCAATCATAATTATAATGATATTAATAGAACAGTCATATATTTTATAGTAGTTGTAGGTATGTCAAATATTAGTCTAATTAATATATAAATATATATTTTTATATATATTTTTTGTTTTTTTTTTTTTCTCATGTTTCCCCCTGACGTGGGAGGTCAGGGCCCTGGGCGCTCTTTTACATTTTTACGATGCCGTTCTTTTCAACTC
>DWHO01000091.1:0-27613 GCA_018247575.1 Eurytides lysithous rurik | reverse complement strand
CGGATCGCCTAATCCGTGGAAATGCTAGTTTCCACGAATTGGATAGACCCCACGTCCTGCGGGGTCACGCATGAGGAAATGGGTGTTGTGTCAAAATTTTCAGTTACTTTACTAAAATTACTTGGGGGATTGTCGGCTACGGACATTCGGGGTCCGGTGAACGGACCTGGCTAATAGACTTTGAAAACACCTATATATACACACCTATACATGGCTGTAATTGTGAAATTTAATGAAAAAACGTGTTTGATGTTTTTAAATATTAAGTTGGTACTTTTTAAGTTTATTTAATTCAAATGCATTTTGGTTTCATTTTATAATACAATGTCATCTATACAAAGTTATTTTAAATATAAATAATATTACTAAACGCCACAGACGGCTTGCATTCAATATGATAATAATACATTATGATGTTATTAAATATTAAGGAAGTATTTACGTAACTTAAGTTCTTAAAGTTAATTTACATATTTATATAAATATTTGTTCGTTAAAAGGATTAGTTAGTAGTAAATAGTCTGTAATATGAAGCGCAGGTCGTTTAAATCCACCCAAAGTCGTGACAGAGGTTTGCAAAGTATCGATTGTACTTTGTTAGAGGCGTGATAAGATAACAATGACCGAGTATTTTCTAGTTGCACGTATTAAGTACAATTTCTCAAAGAATTAAAATATTTGGTAGTTCCCAAATCATGCTACAAGTTTTTATTAATGTTAATCCACGTCACATCAACAGTCTGAGATTATATAATCGCGCAGTTTGCATCTCTATGATTTTCAAAATGTTATCATCTGTCATGCTTGGTATAAACTAATTCAATTAGGGATTAAGTATATGAAATAAACTTACGAATGCACATCAACATGCTTGAATATCCTTCCATACAGTTTTTCTGCAGCATAAAACAGCCAAAGCCAAACAAAGCATAGCATGTTGTGCTACGAGTATTAAGATATGACTTAGGTAAAAAGGTACGTCTGAAACGAAATTGTACACGTTTCTGTCATACATATATATTGATGCACGAGGGCATCGGATTCTCAATCAACAACGATTTACGTTAGTGAAGTAAAAGTAATACAAAAGACGTCCAACGCTCAAGCAAATCAATGGAACTTATTCTACATCATTTGTAAAAATACGATAAGTGAATTTTCGTTGCTCTCGAATGATTCGAACCCGCCAACCGTTAATTAATTAAAAATGGAAAAAATTATCCTAGTTGTACTAAAATATGCATAAGGTACGAATACACGAGGGACGTCCTCAGACGTAGTGGTGCGCACGCAGCATGGGCTCTGTGTCGGCGTCGCGGTGGTCGTGGCCGTCTCGATGGTCGTGGTCGTGGTCGCGCGGTTCGCCGAGGTCGAGCAGGTCGTGCGCCTCGTCCAGGCCCGCCGCCGCCCAGTCCGTGTGGCGCGGCGCCAGCAGCCCGCACAGCCGGCAGCGGAAGAAGTCCGCGCAGTTGTTGAGGGGGCCGCGCGTGAACGGCGAGCGGCCGCCGCGCGCCTGGAAGTGCCGGTAGCGGCCGCGGTTCAGCTGCTCGTTGGTCGTCATGCCGAGGCACACCACCTGCGCAGGCCGCGGAGGGCGCTCGTCAGGCGTCGCGCGTCCGCGCCAGCGGCCGACGTGCGACGCCCACTCACTCACCAGGTACAGCTGGCAGCTGGTGAGCACCGTGACCCAGAAGAGGTGGAAGAGCGCGTTGAGCGACACCCAGGTGAGCCAAGCGTTGCACCGCAGCCAGCCGAGCGCGGCGTCGAGCGGCGAGGTCGGGTCGCCGCATTGCGTGGAGAAGTACTGCATGCCGCCCCACAACATCCAGATGCACATCACCAGCAGGCTCACCAGGAAACCGATGAAATATTGGTGGTTTTTGGCGCCTGGGAAATATATCACCTTTCACTAAGCTTTATGTCACACTACTGCCATGATACTAATAGTCACCTATGAAGTTGTCGTTTCACAATACTGATCAATTGAAATGTAATTTATTGTGATTTTCCTCACCTAACCAGTATTTTTAAAAATTACAAGTATACTAAAAGTTTATTTTAAAATATTGAACTCTACTTTTAATCAATCTATTTAAATCTTTTTTGTCAGCCACGTAAAAAATACAAATAATTTATTTTTTACGTGGTGGTGTGTGTGTGTAATTGTTCGAAAACTAAAGTCATTAACAATATCGGTCTATTCACGTGAAGTTGGCAAGAGAGTAAGGAGAGAGTAGTTAAAAAAGCTTGCGGAACAGGTGCCAGACGACCTGAACGCCCTGCGTATGCCTCGCAATGGTAACCAGACACAGAAGCAAACGGATTTTAAACTTCATTATCAATTGCGTTTGATTTTTTTTGATCATTGTAAGCATTCAAGTTGGTTAGGTCCTGGTTCAGCAACCTATCCTTGAAAAGTGAGGTTCGTTGTTTAATGGCTAATCACAGTTTTTTACCTAGTGGCACGAGTATTACTGTCAGGAACTGAATACAATAATGGAGAAAAAATAAAAAGCTCGCAAATCTCGGGCCAGCTTTGGTTAACTAAATATAAAAATAAAATCAATTTTCTTGTTTTATTTACATAATTTAATTAATTGATTTCATGTATTGATTTCAAGTCCTTATGTTAATGTATGTAAAAATGTATTACAATATTCTTTTAAACTAATGGCTCTTATTGAATGTAATAAAATTGAAAGACACCAACCGATACAGTTACCAACCCAGGGGCAGTGGTGGTCAAATTTGGCGACGCATCGGTTGCAGACAGAGCAGTGCTTAGAGCGCAGCGGCCGGCGCACCAGGCACGCCGAACAGAAACGAGTTGGCTCGAAGCCGCCGCCACTGCTCTCCGACAGCTCGATTATCGTCTGCAATTGTGAATAGCGTTCAATAAATGAACACAAGGTTATACAATCAAATCTCATCCGTAACAAGAGAATTTTACAATTCAACTTCATTTTTACAAATTTACTTGAGGATAATTACAAAACCGTTATGATAATTAAAGAGAAAAAAAGTAAAACACATATAAATTTAACAGTAATGGTCGAAGGACTTATGCAAACACAACTCAAAACACTGAAATCAAAACATTAAAAACAATAAAAATAATTAAATTTCGATTATTTTAAATTATATGAAACATGACACAAATTATATACAACATTATATAAAACATGATTATTTTTAATATCTTACGTATATGTCGGGCCATAAGTTCTATCATATGTTGTGAAATAATTGACATATGTTTGTTTTTCACAGTCACAATTTATATACCAAAAAAAAAATCTAAGAATCTGTTTCAGTAAGATTCTTGAAGACTAAGCTTATTGAAAATGACTGAAGGCCAGTTTTTGTATGAAATGAAGTCAATTTCACGCCTCGCCAGCCGGCCCTCCAAACAATTCGGTTTTTCTTTAATATATACTTGAAGCCTTAAATCTTCACTCAACACCCTTCTTGCCGTGATTCTGCTTAGCCAGCAGACATATACATGCAATTACATAGCTTATTGAACTATTTCAATACTACAAATTACTGACACGAAACTTATCCATCTTTGTAGCAGTGATAACACCAGGGTCGCTGCGCCATGAATGAAGGAATGTGTACCACAGTGCACCTGAGCACAGAAAGAAACCTAGTGTGGCTGATGCGCTCACTATAGGTGCAATAAATACTACCCATGTGATGTAGAACCATACCTGAACACAAAACATTAAGAAAAGTATTTTACACATGGCAATTCAACATATATTTCTTTTGTCAATCTTTTTTAATAAATCTTTCTTACCTTTGTAGCTAAATACACACTTAAGGGAAATATGTTTTTCAGTTCATCATCAAAAAGTATGTTGCTAAGAAAATGCAGTAGGGCATAAAAACAGACAATGAGGAACATTTTAAGCAGGTAAATGGCATCCATCTCTAACACAAGTCCAGTGAGATAGAAGGCTAAAAATGGCATTGCCACTACGCACCACCATCTGAATTTCTGTAACAAAAACAGGTTAAACATTCACAAAAATAGTCATTAATAAACTAGGAATAAAAAAATATTGGTATTAAATTTTACCTTATCATATGTTAGTCTACGAAAAATACTTCTTCTAGTAGTCAGCAAAGCATGTTCTTTAACTTTATCTGAAACTTTCGAACCAACCCATATGGATTCTGCGTTGGCCTGGAGCATCACTAGTGGCGTAACTCCACGTTGATTGGGGACGTCCAAACTGGCATTGCCCTGTTAAAATTAGTTTATAACAAAAATAATGTTGTAAAAAATAGAAAAAATTTAATTCTACTTAATCATCTACTAAAGATGAAATAACTTTAATTAATAATAATTTGTTCCCTCTTAATTTTTACAAATTTAACATTCAAAAAGTTTTTGTTGGCACTTTGAAATTTATAATTTTTAAGAACACTTTTATAATTTCAAACTATAGGATCATATTAATCTACCCACATTTTTACAACTCATGCACTAAATACCAGACATTATTAAGATACATACACAACTTTTTTTCAATCAAAATTTACTAGATTTGGAAGAAAAACACTAAGTAATGCATTATCTAAGTAATAAATAGTATCTTCCCTTTTATAAGTGCAAACTTGGATAATACTTACAAATATTTTTTTTTCTTTTCTGATATAAGGAGTAAATCTTTGTCATGTTTAAATAGCAAACAAAAAATTAATCTAAGTAAGACTTTGTCTTTAAAACAATTTTAACTATTTAATTTTGCTAAAAATTTCATGAAAAATAGAAAGACTTCAACTTCAACTCACATAAAGAACAAGTGTTGAAATAGCAGTTGCATTCCTAGCAAGAATAGCCCAATGCAATGCAGTATTTCCATGAGAATGGTCAGTAGGATTAGTAGATGCTCCTAAAGTAAGAAGTAGTCTTGCAGGATCAACAGCAGAAACTTTCCAAGCTGCCCACATAAGTGGTGTCATGCCACCTGCATCTGGGGCATCAGGATCAGCCCCTCGAGCTACAAGATAAGCTACCACAGCTGTGTGCCCAAATTGTGCTGCAAGATGAAGGCACGCGCACCCCTCTGCGTCACGCAAAGTGGGGTCAGCGCCTGCGCGCACCAAAAGAACAGTTGCTTCCAGATGGCCTTGCCTAGTAGCCCAATGTAATGGAGTTGATTGGAGTTCACCACCCACTGCATCAACAATAGCACCTTTAGCAAGCAAATATTCAATAATTTCACGACGGTTATTGATTGCTGCCCAATGTAGCAAAGTGACTGTTTCATGATCTGGTTGATTCACGTCCCAACCGGCTTCAATGAGTTCTTTAACACGAGCAAAAGCGCCGTATTGAGTGGCCTTTACGATATCAAATCCACTATAATCACGTTCGAGCGGAGCGGGTGGGGGCTCGCGCGGCGGCGGCCCATCACCCTCCCGCTGGGCCTTGCCACACTGCCCGCTGGCAGCCGCACCGCACGTGCTATCATACATGACTTAAGTGCAACCTGGTGAAACAGGCATCATATTAAAATTCAAATAGTGTTTGTCTGATGAACTTGAAAAAATATTTCCGTGTGAAATATTGATAACGAAAAGAAACAACTGTCATTAAACTCCATTTTATTGACATTTCGAAGCATTCCGTTCCGAAAATTGTTTTAGTGTAATTCAAAGAAAATTATTAAAATATTCTGTTTAATAAATAAACTATTGTTATTATACATTTTGATTTATTACCAAAATAAGAAAATTCTTAATGACAAGTAAGATTAGTAATAATATAAATAATTATATTTTTTTATAGAATATATGAGGCAAAACAAATGGAGTCCAACAGTTGAATCGTTCGAGTCATTTTATATTACTCTAAGCATTTTTATTTAATTTTGATGTCCTGTCTGGACATCAAAACGAGCCATCTTGTTTCGTATATTGTTAGAAAGTGATGAACGTATATTTTAATTTATATCATATGTTTCCGTAAAGAACTTACGGTGTTAGAGCCATGCAGCTGTTCCCGCTGCTGAATGGGCCGACTCGAACCGGATAAGTACCACGACCTCACAGGAAATCGGCGTAAATTGAAAGTGTTTTTGCTTATGCGTTTCGTCCGGCGAGTGAGGTGGCCGGTGGCCTAACCTCTTCCATCACCTCCCATCGCACCCTCCTCCCTAATCAGAATCAGAAGAATTTTTTGAAAGAGAGTGGCTCTCAAAAATTCCCTCCTTAAAGGCTGGCAACGCATTTGCAAGTTCTTGATATACCTGCAGCCGTCTAGCGGCTGTTACGAGCCTCGGGGATTTCTCCACTACTCGGACGGAATCTCGACCGGTCAGAACCGGTCGGTGTGTGGGGTTGGCGTTGGCCAACCCATCCCTAACCGCGGCAGCGGTGGGTGGTGGTGTATACGAAAAAGCTGCTGCACCTCTAGGGGTGCAGCAGCTGGCGACACCGTCTTCACGACGGAGCTGCGGCCCGGTTCGGCTCCCATTCGGGTGCCAGTTCCGGCCGCAGGATTTCTCGCGGGAGCGGGCGTCCGTCAGGCGGACGCGCAGGTGGAGGTGTGGCACATTGTCGGCGCGGTCAAAGAGACTACGCGCCAAACGGACCACAAAAGCATGGATGCTCTCCATGCGGAGGTCACGAGCGGTTACGTCATTCCTGACGTACCGCCCGGCTCCCACGATCATTCGCAGGGCGAGGTTTTGCGGCGCCTGGAGCCTGCTCCTGTTAGTGGCAGCCACAAGGCCGGACCACGCAGGAGCCGCATAGGGCAGGCGAGACCGGATGTATGTTTTATAAATGCCAAGTTTGGCTCTTACCGGTAGCTTGGATGCGAATACTGGGTAAAGGACCACTCTTGCTGCGCAGGCCTGGCGGATACACAGATCCACCATAGGCGCCATTCGCAGCAAGCGACAATCCGGCATCCAAAGTACCGGATGGTCGTTTCATATTTGATCGCCTGACCACACAGCTCAAGCTTTGGTGGACCCTGAATATGCCTGATGCAGATGGCGGACGTCTTGTCAACATTGACCGACATCCGCCACCTGTCAAGCCATTCGGGCAGCAGGTCCTATTGGCGCTGCATTTTCTGCGTGAAGACGTGAAGAACGCGCTGTCGTCCGCATACAGGGCCAACAGCACGTCCTCCTTCCGATCAGGAACATTCTGCTCTAGCGCGGGGATGTCGTTCGTATACACCACATACAGGTGTGGCGACAAACAGCTTCCCTGTGGAACTCCGGCTTTGATGCATCGCACCGCCGAGTCGGCTCCTTCGACGTGCACGACGAAGCTCCACCCCTCAAGAAATGACGCTACTAGCCGCACGAGCGCGTGCGGGATGGTGGTCTGCTCCAGCAGCTCGTATAGCAGGCCCTCGTGCCATACTCGATCGAAGGCCTTCTCCATATCCCTAGACCGATGCGGCCTTTGTTATATTGGGCCGCAAGGTAGTGCAGCACTCGGGCCAGTTGCACTGTGGTGGAATGGCCGCTGCGGAAACCGAACTGTTCGACGCAGGGAACTATTCTCCGCAGCAGCAGCTGCTCGAAGAGTTTCGCTACGTGCGGCAATATATAGTTCTGGTCCAGCAGCACAACTTGAATGTTGTGCTGCTGAGCGGGCGCGGTCATGGGCTCTATCACCCTCACATACTAGAGGGGAGAGGGGTGGCATCCGCTTGGGGACGCGCAGGTCGCCTTTGAGGCGGTGGTGGTGGCAATAGAGGCGGCAATTTGATGCCGCGGCTCCGCGGCACTCGTTGCATCACCGGGCAGCGCCTGTCATTGGCCACGTGGGCCTTGGCGCAATTTGCGTTACTTACTCGTTGGCCAAGTGCTCCTCCGCACAGCGCAAGCAGCGCAGGGGCCTATGGCAGTTAGCGGAGGCATGGCTGAACCCCTGGTAGCGGTGACACTTTTCCATGCCTTCGATCACGATGCCCGGCATGTTGAGCACCTCCGTTACCGCATAGAGGCGGCGTAATTTGCCCTCCAGATGGTCGAGCTTCAGGTGGTACAGGGTCCCCGTAGAGCACCGGGAACGCCATCCGCCTGAAGTCTTCGACGACTTCGTCAGGTGCGGTGTCACACGGGAGCCCCTTGACTCTCACTTTGGTAGGGAGCTCCTCAGGAGGAGCGTAACAGAACCACATAATTGTGGGGTCTGCGCGGCTACACTCGGGGAGGTAGTGCTGGATCACCCGGTACTCCCCTGCGGATTCCGGGTGAAAGCGCACTCCTCGGCCTCGGTTTGGCGTGGGGTGGGTGGCCTAATTGCTGCTTAATAGCAGCAAAGTGCTTCACCCACCCTGGTAGTGATTCCACCACAATTGGTGGATATCAGCGTGCCTCCTTCCGAGAGGGTGCGACATTGGTCAACGATCCCGGTGTTGGGGTTGGAGGGCGACGGGGAGATGGCGGCGCTGCTGCCGCACCGGCGAAACTGGCCGGTGGTGGTGATGTAGGCGGTGGTGTTGGGGCCGTCGTAGAGGGTCCGGGAATGGACTGCTCCTCCTGCAGCAGCGGAGGCAACATCGCATAGGATGTTTAGTCCATCCCGGTCTCACTGCGATATTCCTCCACCGCCTGTTCTGAGCCGGGTAGCCCGGACTCGGGCTCGACCCTGGAAGGGGAGTCCATCGGGGCTTCTGTGGATATGACTTTCACCTCCTCTATGGACTCGTGAGGAGGGGAGTCGTTCAAACACGGACGCTTGTCGTCGTGGACAGCGTCCGGTGATGTGCGTGGGCATGGGACCTTCACGAGGACGGATACGCGCTGCGGTCCCCTAACAACCACGCGCTCAGGCGTGATGTCGGGGGGTGCAGCGGCCGTCGTTAGGACATCCACGCCCCGTGTCTGGCTCCCGGAGTGGAAGGGGCGGGCCGGCGTCATCTGCCCCGAGATCAGGTCTCGGACGACAACCTGGCGGTCCTGCGCCCTCGTACGTCTTGTCCGGGGTGTAGGCGATGGGTCATTTCCCCGCTTGTCCGCCATGGTGGTGCCTAAGATCACAACCGGAGTAAGACTCCGGTGCGATTTAGGTTGGCGGACTACTCAGCACTGCGCTGGGCCCGCCTCGCCGGAGCCCGGAGGGAAATCCGTCGGCGGAGAAAAGATCCCTCCGGCTTTAGCTGTGGGTGACGCTGGGCGAAGCTTACTTTCGCTGGCTCGGCTTTGCGCTTTAAGGCCTTTCAGGCCCCCACCAGACACAGGTATCAAATATGGTGTCGTATAGTCCCTAGGAATGCTGACTGACATTTGACCACGGTGTTGGCTAGTCATCTTACCGGAAGTTGTAGAAGCCGTTTCCTGCTAACTCAAATTTTGCGTCGCAAGCAGTGTTGGTGTTTTCTTTCCTTTTATTTAGTTTCGTTTCATTATTCAATTATTATTAAATTCAGCTCTTCTAGTAAAAAAGCAAAATTCAAATAACTGCAATTGTTAGGAGTTTTAATTAAACTTATTATAAGTGGGATATATTTTCGAACGTAGTTAAATGTTCTTCATCACTACCCGCCACATCATTATATTTTGCAAAGTATTATATGTATCATAAATAATACATATATTAATATTCATTTAGAGAAGGTAGGCTCGGAAGCTGTATTTGTGATTTACACTTAATTTCCTTTTTTTTTAAATTCTGTTTAGCCTGATGTAAAATTGTCGTGTGTACGTACGGAGTATTTTTTTCTTAATCTTACCTTTCTGACTAACATAGGCAAGTGTTGTAAATTACATTTTACAACACAGATCTATCCTAAATATTTAGAGTTATTTTAATCCGTAAATCCTATGACTAAGACATTTATCCCTTAAAACATCGCCGAAAGGAAAGAAAAAGGTTAAAGAAAATAAAATTAATTTACTTTTTCGTTGAATATGATTGACTCTTAGACATTTGTATGTGCTCCTTTTAAAAAATGATCTTGGAATAACGTTTTGATACCACCGAAACAATTTTTTTTAAATGTAAGTGATATAAAAACAAAAATTAAAAATTGCATTACATCCCTTATGCGTTGGAGTAAATAACTTACGAAGTTTTAGCCACCTGACATAAGCGATGTTCCAACATAACAAGGAAATTATTAGATACTGTTGTTGTTTTTATTACTTGTAGAATTATAAACTTTATTAAATTTAATGTTTAAAAGAACTTATTACAAACTATGTACGCCTGACATACGTTGCAATATGATCCTTGCCACATAAGAACAAGATGTTTAGTTTGATTTTATTTTTGAGGCAACGAAAGTCGTGGGCGATTGCTGAATATCTCACTGAAAATAAGGAATTCATAAGGAACTAACATACATTGAAATATCCATTTTTATTTACAAGTTATAGCTGTTTGCCATTCATCAATGTTGTTTTTGTTACCTGCTTAAATAATGCTTATACTCTTTTGTATTAATTATGTTAATAAAAAGGACATTATGAGCAGTTAATAACTGCTCATACTGTCCTTATTATCTGCGTAATCAGTCAATATATATTTATCAACATCTACAGCTGTTTCCAGATAAGCCACGTAACAACATAACTAAAATATTATATCATATATACAAGCAAGCCCATAAAGCATGTACAAAGCATAATCTGTCATTTCGTGCAGCTAAACTAGAGATAAAAACCTTGCGTCACAATTTTTATGATAATAGATATTTAGAAGTCTGTAATAAATACTTTTGTATGCATCTCTTTTGCTGATCTAAACACACTAATCACTGTCTAAAGTCTAAATCACACTGAACGGGCATACCGTTCAGTATGTATACTTGCTATTATAATTATATATTTGCCGTAATCTATACGTATGCTTAAATCATTATAATAAATCGTTAAAACTTATCTATAGCGAAGACGTCCATTAAATATTAGCTCAATGAATTTTCTTTCTCTAATTTTTTTACTGACTAATCATGAATACTGCATACGTAACGATAAATAACACAGGCCTAAAATGGTTTTCCTCTCTGAAGTTTGAATGTGGTTTGCGGTTTGCGGAAGTTTTAGAGTTGCTGATTACGGGGAAAGAATGAAAAAAATCCTACACGTCACACTTTTTTATGCTGCAATATTGATTTTGCTCAAAGCTATCTAGTGCACTCGCTTTCAAAGTCGATAATGCATAATGAAAAGTGAAGTGACTTAAATGTTATGTTAATAGCTTTTATTAATACACAATAATGCATTAAAGTAAATAATTTGGTAATTACTACCTAATTAACTGATAGCTTAGATTGAAAGAAATAGAACGTAGATATCAAGGAAATTGGAATCCAAGTATGTTGGCGGACTACTGTTAGTTACTGAAACGAGACAAAAAAAAATCTCTGAATAGATGTTTCGATGAGAAAATTACAAGATACCACTGAATTTTTGGTATGTAAATATGTTAAGAGTTGTATCACCCATGTATTTTAAATGTATTTAACTGATAAATATAAGTATTTTTTTAATAAACAACTTTTACTACTTGAAGGTATCTATTTTTGTCAAATGTTCATAGTAGCTTTTCTAAAAAATCTGGACGTGTTGGAGAAAAACTGATTACATATTTAACGTAACTGATTACATATTTCGTATTTAACGTCCTCGAATACCCTAAAATCAGTCATCAAATTTTAGGGAGGAAAAAAGTTCAGATTTGTAGGCCTGTGTAATTAGACATTAATGCGCAACATTTCAGGATTTTACGCACATCTTTACAAGTACATATTTGCCCATCACGGAGAAATTGTTCTATAAAGAGTATTGTGAAATCTCTATGTACGAAATACATTATATGGTACTAATTGCACTTATATTGGTGAATAGAAATGAAGTTCATAAGACACTATAAAATATTGCTACCGCGCCTGATATGTATTTTTTTTATTATGGCCTGTTGGTGAAAAGACAAGGGCTACATAGCTTTACATAAATTGCTGCTAAGAAACTTATACAAAATTTGTCTACTTGTAATGTGTCAGTACTTTCGTGTTATTATTTGTAGGGCAATGTTCAATTATTATTACTATGCATAGAAATATTCCCTTTTATATATCTTTTGTTATAGAGCCAAGCCGGTTCTATATGGCTTTTAGTTGATAACAGCAAGTGTTTGTTACCTTAAGAGGAAAGAATTGTCTTGTCATCATTTTATTAAATATAAAAAAATCCATAGAATACCACCGAATCGAGTTACCGCTATTATCTCTTACGTTGAAAGCGTTGTCACCAACTAACAAGATATTAACCAGTCTATGGCAATGTTTCTCTACTAGGATTTCTCTTTACACAAGACACTGACTATGACGCTGTAATAAATATAGTATACTAACTATCACATCGAGCAGTGTGCAAAACTGGAATGTTCGTAATAAAAGAAATAAGCGCACCGTCTGGATTTCAAGAACAGAATTCGGATTGATAACGCAAAAATGAAATCGCTACTAAATAACTGTAACGAATCGACGAGTGAAAAAATTGCCATTGTGTGCAAATAAGAATTCCACTTTATTTACGACCCGATCTCCCGATAAGCGAACATTTGTTTATCACTTTATAAATTAAAAAAAAAATTCCATGACTACACTACTAAAGTACGAGCTAGCGAATAATATTTGAAAAATTATGAGAATACGTAAGTAATTGCACCTTTGAAATAGAAGTATCTTCGTACCGATATTCTGTAAAACGAGGGACGTTTGATATTGAGAAATGCACTTTACCCGAACGTACATCAACATTTGATAACAAAATAGTACGCCACTTGTCATTCTTGTTAACGGTGATTATGGACACTTGGAAGATACATACGCACATTGTGACAGCACTCAAGCAAGATCGATAACATTTTATCCTGTGTAGAGCATTACACAATAACGTTAGAATTATTTTTGAACGATACACTTACGTTCTCAAAAACCATAGAATCCAATCCGCCAATACAAGTCGTGTGATCTTTTAAAGGTTTCATTACTATTCGTTCCGCCCTTCTTATGTTTTTGAGTAGCAAACATACGGACACCATTTCAACCTTAAACCTCAAGTATATGAGGCTCACCTGATGGAAGCTATAACCGCTGCCCGTGGACAATTGCATCGTCAAACGTTTTGCAGAAGCGTTGCCCTCTTTTAAGGTTTGAGAAAGAAGGAGGAGAAAAGGATTAGGGCCACCGGCTACCTCATTCACCGGACGAAACGCGGAAACCCGACGATCTCAGCTTAACCGTTTTTTCTTAAGATCTTGGTACTTATCCGATTCGAGCTGCCCCATTCAGTATAGCAGGAACTGCTGCGGCTCTACTACCGCTCAATATATATATAAATTTATGACAAGTAATCGATCTTTACTATTCGAATTCTCACAGAACCCCTTTCAGATCTAAAAGAATTATTTAACAACATGTACGTCTGCCCCGTTACAATTATAAATTGTGATATTCATATCAAGAAGTTTTATATAAACAATAATCTCAATGATGTCACTTAAAAGGTAAATACTATTTTTATTGAAATAAATTACTCAGTTCGATGTTATTTTAGCCACATATTATTTTTATCGGAGACAGAAATTACATCATGCATTTTAATTTAAAATACATTCTTAACGTCAAAAAAAGTGCATTACAAGTTATTTAAATATTTTGACAATTTATTCACTGTGTCGCTCATTTGACAAAAGTCGTACAACATGGAACTTACAACAATACAATTTTTTTTTATATTATATTTAACAAAACAAATAATTGTCATGATTTAATGATAAAGCCAGATTATTGAAATCGCCGGATAGGTCATAAAGATCCACCATGCTGAGATTGCTAAGTGAGCACTTGTCGTGAATAACAAATACAATGCCTGTTACTCAGGTATTGCATTGTTTGCCTTCACTTAATTTCGTACCGACCTTGCCTTGAAGCAGGCGGTCGTGTCGAAGAAAACGCCCCTGCGCGCTGTGCAATCGATTTCCTTGGAACAGTTTATTAAATATACATTAAAAAAGTATATTTAATAATTAATTTTCCCGAGCGGCCTGTATATTTTATCTTATGAACACGATTAACTATATATATTCGTGGTTCTTTTGAACAATAAAAGGAAGGAGCAGTATTATCAAAGAAGGAAATAACACGAAGTCAAAATTCGCCCTTACAAAGGCGATGGTAAGACCTACAAAAGTGATGTTTAACATATAAATTTATTGTTAATATAATTCAGGTTAGAAACTCGTGTGTGTGTGCGTTTCGTGCCCTTGCACGTATCAAAGGGAAGTTCACAAACTTAGTTCTTCACTTTTAATTAATTGCAATACAAATAATTCGGTGCATATACGATGATCCTTGACGCGGTAGACCCCTGCGGTTATCGACATCTCTTATCATCTATCTATCAGCGACACATTTTATTAGCATGCTGTGAAATCTTTATCTAAGGTTTTAATAATATTGCGTGTTCGTAATATAAAGAAATTGTTTATAGTCTTAGGAACAATATTAATTTCTTCAAAATGTTAATTTTAATTTCAATCGCATTTTAACTCTTGTCAAGATCATAAAGGAATATTAAAAATATAAAGGAATACGTAATACCGTTTTATGATTTTTGTCTTTTATTACTATGTTATGGAGTCCCTCCCTTCTTTAAGTGCTAACAGACAAACGGACGACCTGTTTTATGGTAATGGTGGTTTCCCTTTGACTCTTCGACTGATTATGGTTTATGTGGGAAAAACACCGACGACACAAAAAGCGCCAGATACGTACGTATTTAGCAGGGAATTCCATTGCGCGCGTTTTTTAATTGGTCGGCTTGGTCGAATGCTGCGATTGAAGCAGAATATAACAAGAATACAATAACAGTATAACATTTGATATATAACAAACAAATATAATACAATTATAATATAAATGATTGGTGCTACTAAATTTTGAGAGAGAAAAACAAGTGTTGATGGAAGTGCTCAATAAATAAAATATTATTTCATAAATAATTGCTGTTAAATGCTTAGTAATTAACCGGTAGGACTACTTATTGTTAGTAGAAATAGGAATTTTCTACCGTGCCTCAAATTACATGTAAATTGATGTCACAATTTCTAATATAATAATATCAATTTACAAAATGGCAGGTGAAATTGAGGTTTTAATCGTCAAACATTTACGTATCGATCTAGCATCATCGCAATTCTTATGCACTAGCCATTTTCGTATTTTATTTTCAACAGATAAGAATTGAATATATGTTATTACGTAAAACCGCGAAAATATAGATAGATGGATCACATGTCGGTTATATCGATAGTAACCTAAACGGATTAACATAAAACCAGTTCGCAGATCGTTTTCGTAATACAAACGAAAACAGCTATGGCGGTGATGCAAAAAGTCTATCCTTGTCTTGTTCATCGATCCTTGTCTCTTTCGGAGTGATTGCGTAAACGTTCTATTAAGCATCCGGGTCAAGTAACGAAAAAATAAAGTGTTCATTGTGGAATAGTCGCTATAGATAACACGTATGATTGAGTGGCACTTGCACTAAGTGTGACACTTTCATCCCGGCCGCAATTCCGCAAGCGGTGGGGCTGTGGTGGTCGCGAGTCGTTGAGTACTCTAGTCACGTGGCCTATATCGGCACACGTCCACAATGCCAGGCATTCGTTCTAAAGATAATCTTAGCGTGTATTGCCATCAATAAGTATATCAATAGATATTACCGTAAGGTACATTTCATTACTATCATATCTCAACATTTTAAGGTTAAAACGTTATGAGAGAAAACATAAATCCTTGAGTGTCGAAAAAAGACAAATAATGTTTTTGCTTTTTTTTTTTTTAACCCTAGGTGTGCCTAAAAATATTTAATGTTATATTACTTTTAAGATTATAGTGACAGAAATCAGAGATCGCTTTCAATTATATTTTTATAACGTTTTTAATTTTTTAAATATTTCATAAAAAAATACATTTAAAAATTACGATATAAAATTAATTTCTAATTGATAATCAGTTTTATGGTTTGCATATCAATTATTATTTTTTCATTCTCCAGTTCTACTTGCAAAATGACACGATGTAAGCAAATAACGAATAACGAGGAAGAGGAATAAATGATTTTCGTTAATTGTTTAATTCGCTTTTCTTTCATGCCACGGATGTCAATCGTCAGTGATTCAACATTGTAAACATAGTCAAAGTGAAATATAGAGTTAATTTTGTATTGTTCATTTAAAATGACTCTAAAATTAAGTGGTGAGTGATATACGCGATTTAGGAGATATCACATTTGGCACGCCTTGATTCTAATATCAAATTGTACGTCGTGAGAGAAAATAGTATGAGGCTCTCTAATGCCGTACATCACCGTTATCGGCTCCCTTGTGTACGAGCATTGCCTATATTTTATACTCCACTGTCGCCTCCATGAGTTGCGTAGTCCCTTTCTGCCAGACGAATATTTACCACTAGTACATACACTTTGTATTTATTTTTTATATTACTGTCCTTGAAAAAACATTGCTAGGTGTCAAGCACCACCTATATGTCGGTCAATTTTTTTTTGGCTTGTCTGTAAATATAATATAAAAGTCGTGGTACGTATCGTGGATTTCCGTGCACTTTACCCTCTGTTGAACTCATTTGATCTGAATGCCCCTACACCGTCTGCGTTCCAACCGTGTCATCGACTTAGACCTTCTTTAGTTGTTACTCCGTAAAACTCTTACTCGCACGCACATAAATTGGAAGGATGGTTGTGAAATTAAATCAGTCAATAAGGATCTTGAATTGAATTTCTGCCGCGTAGCTTAAATCGTTTTAATTCTTGTCGGCATCGCATAGTATAATTAAGCTGTAAACTTACAATAATAATAAATCATATTTAAATATGTCGTTATATATAATGTTTATATCTTTCAATAATTCATTAATTTAGTTAATATCGCGTGCTTATTACCTCTGTGGCTTAGTGGTGTAAACCCGCGCTTTAAAATCGGAGGTCGTGGGTTCGAGTCCTGCAAAGGGAAATGACTTTGTATTGGGTTAGGGCGTTACGGGCTGACCACCCAATTGCTTGAAAAGTAGGATGATCCACGCCTCGGATGGGCATGTAAAAAAGTCGGTCCCGGTTTCTAGTGGCTTAGAGGAGTCTTTGTTAAGAGATCAACTTGGTGTTGATCTCTTGATAGCCTAAAAAATTAGAAAACACTTAAATTAGAAAACACACATTAGAAAACAAACAAAGCAGAGAAGCTATGATGAAAATTTTAATACTAAACGATTAACATACTTTGCCCATAATCAGCACCGCGTAATATTTTCTGAAAATGAAACCTAATACAGTATCTAACTCACAAAATATCGAAAGGTCTTTCGTCTGTTTTCCCCGAAGAGTGACACAAAATGACACACACAAACTGTGCAAAATGTGTTGCCAATGTCGTTCAAGTCCAACAACGAAATCGTTAATTGGAACGCGGCTTCATAAAAGAATGGTATCTGGTTCACACCGGTTAAGAGCCCGCGGGTACATCGCTTTATGATGGAATTCGGCACGAGACTTATTGTCCCATATATAGACAAATAATTGATGTGTATTCAATTACCTTTCATTACATCTCTTTATTGCTACTGATTTATATAGCTACAGCGACAAGCGTTTAAGCCCAACTTGTTCGGTTAATGTTTCGGTATATACGACTATTGTAAATGTGTTGTGATTTGTCATGCCTTTTTGTCGTTGTTGTGTTGTATGAGACCGGTATTATAAAGTATATTGCACTCTGAGTATATTGCAAAGAATGTAGTGGTTTTGAAAGGATTTTTTTCTTCAATTCGAACTGACATATTCGGTTTACGATAAGGTAAGATAAGCGTAAGTTTATATGTGATTATATTCAAGGTTAAAATTTACCTTATGTTTAATAGTAGATTTAGTAGCATTACTGTATGACTAGACGTGGAAAATTGCAATGGATGTACCTCATTTAGATGAAATGTGCTTAGGCATTAAAATTTGTTTCCTACTGAGTATTAATTATTTTTAACGAATATTAAAATAAGTACCGTTTAAAATGTTGCAACTCGGAGAGTATACACGAAACAAATATGTAAAAAAGATTTTTTTCTTGAGATCTGTTAAAAATATGGAGGGGAAATAAATAATAGTATAATATGCTCAACACCGACGCCGAATGACCGCTGCGCAAAATTATTGATCTGCTCCAACAGCGAAGGTATTACGCCCTAATTTTTATTTGAAAGACCACCATTAGTATTTTTTTTTTAGTATTTCAGTTTCTTTAAATAACTGCTTTTTAAAATAACGCTGCTGGGTTGAAAGGACGTCATGTAATGGAATAGATATTAGTTTAAGTGAAATATTAACTCATAAATAAATATAAATACAATTCGTTTATTATTATATAGATACAATCTCTTTAAGGATTTTCTGTATCGTATGATACAGAAATTTTCTAGACAGGTTACACCGCCTCGCCAAAACCGAAAACCAAACCAAACCAAAAGTTCAAAAACTGGAATAAAAAAAGATATGGCTGGGTTTCGACACGACAAGTTCTTTGTTTCACCAGATTTGAACAAATTATTTGAACAAATCAATAGAGAACTTTATGTTTACTAACGTTATAAAACCAAATGTGTTTCCAAAAAGGGACATGGTCGGTGTAATTTTCAATATAAATATATAATACATACTTTTAATGACGGAGACGTGAGAAAAGTGACTCGAAATTTATAAAAGATTACGAATTTCTTCTTTAAACAATTACGAAAGCGAAACTGTGGCGAAGGCCTTGTTATTCACTGTGGACCAAGACTAATAAGTCTCAAATGCCCGCAAAATTAATTAAAAGGCTTACACGCGCTGCCTTATTTGGAAGATGTTTTGCAAAATAACTTTTTATACGCGCGAAACGGGTACATGGGTGCCATGATCAAATCGCAATCGTAGGTAAGCGCCCTTGACGACCTTGGTTTTATTTAACATGTAGCGCAAATTGAAAAAAAAAAAACAATTAAATATCGTCGGTAATTCACATAACTTACGAACCAGTTTAAATAAATATTAGGTTTATTAAGACTTCGTTATTGACAAACTGTTAAAGGCACTTGTCGATGTTTATGTTATATAATTAAAAACTGGTATATAATTTTATAAAAAAAACCTGTTAATACGAACCTCAGTTCTTTTTTGAGTCAATGATCCATATTGTTACTATTATTTCTAATAATGGACTCAGTAATAAGTGCATTCCGACTAGGGGCGACTGACATTACAAATGTTAAAAGTATTATTTTATTGTTTTTTTTTTTTCAGAAACTACCGTATCCGAAAGCTGTCGGTTTCATCGTCACTAACGAGTTCTGCGAAAGGTTTTCTTACTATGGAATGCGAAGTAAGTTTCTATTACATCCTTTAAAAATGAAGTTCATTACTTTGTTTTCTATAGTATAAATAGCCATGACTATTTAAAATAATTCAAACTGAAACGAAAACTAATAAATAATATAGATTTGTTTGATACTCAATCCTGAAATAATAAGTTGTTGTTGTCCAGTTGTTATTATTTTACGCTATATTGCTTATATTGTAAATTAAATACGTAAATATTAGAATTCCATCATTTGAAGATGTATTAACCTAGTGAAGTGAGTCCTTGCTGATTTCTAATCAGCTTCAAGTGTCTTTTGTAATTCATTACTGTTAACATTTACTTAAATGTGTTATCGTCATTACAAAATCTTTAAGGATATTTACAATAACTGACATCCTTGAAATAGCAATACAGTTCTTATTCAAGTCAACTTTTAGATATGATACTTTTAGATTTTTATATTCATGCCAATTCTGGGACTCTTGCAGCCTTACCACTACATTGTAATTTATTTTACTGTCGAGCGTTGCTGTGTAAGGGCAAGTTTAGTGCTAGCGTCATTAGTGGGTACGGAGATGTGCCATCTTACATCTGAGTGCCAAGTGGCACACAGCCTGTTTTCAACACGTGTAAAACTGGGGTGTAACAAGCTAAGATGTCACTCATCATCCGGCGCACAGTTTGCCTGTTTCCTTACTGTATTTCGTAAAAAATAAAGCCACCAACTAATCAACATTCCATAATCACATCGATTTAGGTCGGTCTGAAATCAATAACAAAGAAACTTAAACCACCATGCGTTTAATTAAGTGAAAGTAGTCAAAATCTATTTACGTACGGCGAAGGAAGTGAAAACATTTATCACAACAGTTTTAAAGTGGTTGTTTGCTTTGGCTGATATTATAGAAAACCTGTCATTGCCATTGAAAGAAAAAAATCGAAAGACAATTTTAAATTTAATATCTAGATAATAGAATAGATCACTGCAAATATTGGCATTGTAAGCGCTATATGCCGTTTTAATATAAACATTTCTAATAGAGTATTGTTAAACGAAACAATACACGATTTCATATCATTTTTATTGACGTAGCGAGTGTTAGTTGCCTTTTTCTTAATTAATTTTTACTGTCCTAATCGTATAAAAAAGTTGTTAAACATAAATTTATCAGCTGATTATTTTTTAACGATGCTGTTAGCATATTGTTTCTAGCCTTCGCTATCTTGTTATATATTTAATAAGTACCCTATTTCCAAATAATGACATTCGATTCCATTTGCAGCGATTCTTTCATTGTACCTGCGCGACAAATTGGGCTATAGCGACAACGGTGCTACAGTTATATACCACGTGTTCACAATGTTCGCTTACTTCTTCCCTATCCTCGGTGCGATGATCGCCGACGGCTGGTTAGGTCGTTTCAGGTAATTATTTATGAGATTTATGTGATGTGGGAGCTGATTACAGATGACGTTTTATCTTGACCTTGACTCGTGACGTTTCAAACGTTACGTTATTGTGATGCCGCTTTTCTGCATTCATCGGATTCAAGTTTATACATTTATATAGCGAGCGGTCGGACTCCTTTACAAAGCTAAGGGGTGGTGCTCACTGTATTGCAATTTATTCTACTGTCTAGGAGTAAGTGAAAGTATTCTGGTTCGAAGAGTGACATTACCGAAGTAATGACTAAACATAGCGACAGAAAATATTGTAACTGTGGGTGACCATGGTAGCGCTGAGGTGAGCATCTCAAATCTTATACAGTTCAAATCACGCACGACACTGCGTTGCTATGGACGGAATTCTCGCTTATTATCTGGTGAACAACTTTCCTCCTTTCTTTTCTTTATATTATATCCATGTATCTAAAAAAATGCGTCATATCAAACATGAAATTCACTTACGCCGACACAAGCTTTCAACTTATGATGAAATTGTGGTATAACCCTTGAAGTTATATCATATTCCCGATTGTATTTCCCTAGACTCATCATAGAATTGTTTGCCAAGTGCTTTAAATAATAATTGCAAACATTAATTGCATGCCGTCTATTGTTCGCTATAACGCTGGAGCTAGTGTTCCGTTACGAACGTCGCAAGATCATTTATCCTATGATGCTAAAATATTGTCAGATTTTCCTTAATGGAACAAATGATGACAGCCGCAGGATAATTTTACAATTGAAACTGCAACAATAAATCAGAATGCACAACCATGAGAATTGCGAAAAAACGAATAAGATTTTTTTTAATTATTGTTACCTAACTTTTACTGTGTATAAAACAGTAAAATAAATTTACTCGAAATTGTAGTACTCTCATTTACTTGTGTCGGTGATAGTATTAATTGAGCGCTCACACCCAACAACCGCTGAACTAAGCAGGCCCTTCGGAACTCCTTGGCCTTTCTGTGCCCAATCATTTGTCTATTAACGTTGATTATCAAACTGGAAAACATGATTGATTAGCAGTTAAGCGACCGGTAAACTGGTACTTGTACAGTCACGCTCAAAAAGTTCAAGATGAAAAAAAGAGTAATTTAAGAAATTTCTATTAAACGCAACGTTATATATAATACCTATACAATAGTACGGTGCAAACTTTTATAGATCCTTTCTACAGTAACGGGCTTACTTACCACTTGGTAAGTCGGAGAAGCATTGGTTGTGTAATTTATTTTCTCCCTCTGAATCGGTGATTATGAGAGACGATCATCACTGACCATAATGATAAACGTTGACAATACGCCGAGATGTTTTACGCTTGTTGCCAGCCTTTGAAACTGTGAGCTCCGGCAGCCCCAGTCCTCTGGCATAACAATACATGATTATAGAGTACAGCAAATACAAATATTCCCACATGATGCCGCTCCCTTGTAAGGCCGTGACATGTCGCCGATTTAACTGAATTAATCATACAGCTAGTGTTTTAAAGGTTCCTACTTTGCTCTTCGCTCTTTATATTATTTGGCTTGACAATCGCAAATATTTTTTATATCATTTTATAATTATATTTATTTAAATAAATACTTCTTACTATTCTTTCATAAAATTGTAATGAACGAAATGGCCTCTGTATACTAAAAACGTAAGAACGAAAGTCAAATACAGAAATATATAATTGGTATTTTAATTAAAACGGTTCAGTAAATCTAAATAAAACGGGAATGAATATATGCAATATCGTTTATTGGATTAAAAAAGGATCATTTAACATTTAACCGGAATAAAGTAGTGTACTTGCTTATTATTGCTCGGCAAAAAAAAAAAACAAGCTATGATGTGTTACCATTCTAGGCAGTCTCTGCAAAGCAGTCTGGGGCTAATCTACTATAAAAAATCAAGGAATCGATGTTTGCAAATCCCCATTGGCGATTGACGGATTTTATTCACTTCTGATTTGATGTGTCTTAGCTTAAGTAATAATTAAATGTGTTTATTTACAGAACGATATTTTACCTGTCACTCGTTTACGCGACGGGGAGCATACTGATATCTCTTACAGCGATGCCGCCAGTGTCCTTGCCTCAATTGTGAGTTATTGCCTAAAATTGCATCCAAACTACATACACCACTATATATTTGTGCGACATTAATAAAACTGAATGCCTCGGTATATTCTATGTAGATCACAAGTATGCACAAGTTTCTACTGATTTATGTCCGCTCCGTGTTGAAAATCCTATCGCGGTCTGATCGAAAAAAGCGTACAATAGGAATAATTGTATTTTCGTCTTTAATATAATTGTTGAAGTTTATTGCAACTTTGCTTGGTGCGGCCTCGTTTTTAAAAATGTATAATTTATTTAAACATTTTCTATGTCTATAAAGATAAAAGTGCAAGGTGTATAGTGCAATGAATTCAATCATGTCTCAATCAGTCGGACGGATTAAAACGCCACCTGTCATTGGCATTTCATTACCAGCATTTCGGATAGGGGCAGATAGTCAGAACGTAATGGGAATTTCAATCCAATTCACTATACCGCCAAGCCTATCACAACTGGTAAAATTGCTCGAGCAAGAGACTCGTAAGCCGTTCTCGCTTACAAAACGTCACTCATAAATGACTAAATTGCCTGTGGCGTTATACTCAGAATAAATGTGCCGACTTTGTTCCGACGAGTCATCTTATCTCACTAGCTTACTGCGGTACGTCCGCACCATGCACTAGCCAATATATATCAATAACTTGCGTGGATTTTGATTTTGTGTCATCACGACCTTAATGCTCTTTGCTCTTTTGCTTCAAGAACAAAAGACAAATTTTTTTACAAAGACAAGTATTTATGATTTATTAATTGTATATTTATGTTAAAATATAATAACTATCCCATAAACAAGTCAGTTGGGCTCATTGTATTGTAACAAAACAATGTACAATCATTTTAAAAGAGTAACTCTTGAGTTGCATTCCAAGCCGGTGATAGACTCCTCACGGACGACACGCTGATTGCGCTGACATGTGAAATTTAAAAAATATGAAAAGGAAGTGCTTGTTCCATTTGAATAAAAACAAATTTTAATTTAATTGATTTAATTCCATAGTTCAGATGACTAAATTAGCTTTCTTTACAGAGAATTTACAATCGTGGCCCTTCTCCTTATCGCATTCGGAACTGGCGGTATAAAGCCTTGCGTTTCGGCTTTCGGTGGGGATCAATTCAAATTGCCAGAGCAGGAGAGATTTCTGGGCTACTTCTTCTCCCTCTTCTATTTCGCTATCAACGCCGGCAGTCTCATATCGACGTTCCTTACACCGATCCTAAGAGCGGACGTACACTGCTTCGGGGAAAATGACTGCTATTCCCTAGCTTTCGGCGTGCCAGGCGTACTCATGATTGTTTCTATACGTAAGTTTATTTAACCAAAGGAAAACAAATGATTTTCGATTAAGGTAATAATGATTTCTTCGCTAGAAAAAGCTATTGAGGGAAAATACACAAAATTTAATACATTAATTACTGAATTTACTGAATCAAATTCTTATAGTCAATGGCGGTATTACCATACAAGCCCAAAAGCCCCGCTTGCCCAATTAAGGAGTAAAATTTATAAATCTTAATTGGCACGTAATTCCCGCTACTCTTAAATTTAAAAATAAATCATTCGGGAATTATGTGCTAATTAAGATTTATAAATTTTACTACTTAGTAGGGCAAGCCGGGCTTTTGGGCTTGTATGGTAGTACAGCCGCTGGTTGACATAGCTGTTGCACTATTGGAAGGTCATATGTGGCGTCGGCAGCACAAAAGCGTGGCAAAAGTGAAAAGTTCTATACCGAAAATCCGGGCCAAAGCCCATCGAAGACGGAGTGTGGCGCGAACAATCGCGGCGGGCATGGCACGCGTGGAGAAAGCTCTACGGCTAGGGTGGCTATTTAGAAGTTCGCGGTCCAATTGAAAACGGACCTTTCCCTAGTCCCAAACATTTACTCAGTATTCACTATATTCTTATGCTGCACAGTGGCGGTACTACCATACAAGCCCAGAAGCCCGGCTCGCCCTGCTAAGGAGTAATATTTATAAATCTTAATTAGTACATAGTTCCCACAACATTCAAATTTAAAAACAAATTATTCGGGAATTGTGCTGTTTAAGATTTATAAATTTTACTCCTTAGTCCCTACTAAGGCGTAAAATTCATGTCATTTATGTCATCAGTCGGGCTTCTGGGCTTGTATGGTAGTACCACCACTGATGCTGCATAATTTTACGGTGATGGTATAAGCGATAAGATTGATAATATTCGTTAACTATCGCATTATTAATTCCAAGTACCTACATCAAAATTTAATTAAAGAAAAATTAAGATCGGTAAAAATTGTGGTATCGAACTGTACTACGTATATAATCATCTAAAAGTTTTGCTCGTGGTGAGACACACATTGATTTTAAATATTTTTCATGACGGACAGATGTAAAAAAAAATATTTAGATTCCCATCAATCCGGGCGTGGGGTCGCCCTATCCGACCCTTTGTGAACAGCGCCTGTATATTTTTTCCCATTCCACTCGGCAGGTGTCGTATCGAATGTAAAGCCTGCACAGGAATAGGCCTGGCAGCGACGAATAAAACTCCAACCGTTATGTAGGTCGCGAGTTGGCGGTATTAACTTGCGTTTTTTATTTAGACGGAGTTTAGTAAGGTTGCGTAAATATTGCGCTTTAGTTTGCAAGATGTTGGGTTTATAAACGGGTCATGTCTAAAATGGGATAAGATTCCTTATTCTGAAGTATGCCTTTTGCTACTCGATTTAAACTCGGTGATTCTATATATTTTATAACTCTCGGTGGCTGATATTTTTTAAATGACGTGCTTTTTTAAAGTTACGTTCCTTGCGGAATATGCCTGCGGTGGTATCATTGCCTGGTTATTTTGCCCCCAAGCAATATTAAGCGAGTTTTCGATTGAAAGGCAATGCACAGATATACACTAGAAAACTTCTTAATAGTTAATGGGGTATATATGTTGATTGAGGTGTTTAGTTACTTTCTTATTTAACTTAGATTATCTGTAGGTAAATACAATAACGAAATCCACAAGTTAAAAACTACACCGGAAAGTCAATACCATCACCGATATTAATGTCCTACCGACCACTATTGGCCACGACGACTGATCTACAAGAGATCATCCAACTTCTTAAGATAGTGTACAAACGGTGCACTCACTCTTCCTTTACTTTCATAGCCAGATGGGACGGATAACCGACGCGAACGGAGAGAGATCAGGCGCAGAGGCGGTTACATCAACATCATTCTAATAACGACTCCTCTAAGTCACCGTAAGTTGGCGTCGAAAAGTAGCCGGAACCGATTTTTTTTTGCATGCCTATTCGATGCATCGATCATGTTACTTTTCAGACAATTGGGTACTTGATCAGCCCGTATTGCCTTTACTCAACTAAGAAACAAGAACACAGTCATTAATTGAAACCCACGACTCCGATTGGTCAAGTGCGGGCCTATATAGTGGTATATAGGCCCGGAGGAAGTTAGATATAACAACGCGATGAAATTATTTAATTACAAGCCGTATCGTTTCCATGGCAGCCGTCAGCACGCCAACGGCTTGAATAGACACTGGCCAATTTAGCTTTTATTCGGGTCGCTCTCAAACGCGTGTGTATCGGGGATTAAAATGCAAAAAGAGAAAAACGAAAATATTCCGCTCAACGGAACCAGCCGAAATCGAGTGTGGACGTTGGATGCCAATTACTGTGCTCTCGGGTTTAAACGGTGTCACTTTACCCGCGGTGATTGACTGTGCGAACAGACGTACTGGGTTTCGATTATTTTTTTTAAATAACCAACCCGCGGTTTGCTGGGCTATCTATTTTACATTCTCACACGCAGAGAAACCCCGCCGCCGCGGTGAGGGGCAGATTGGCGTTCGTAAGCGCCAATTCTTAACCGACAAGACTATGAACTGGTCGAGTCTCCGCCCGAGTAATGGGGACTTCCCCCGAGGCTCGAAACAGCCTGCCGATCGTCGGTTGAAAGTATTATGTCCGTTTCACTTATCAAACGCCAGGTCTAACAACTTCAGGTATATAAATAATTTTTCGCTGGTCTGTGAGGTCCAGCTATTCGAGCGCAGCACTGCACTAGAACTGATTTATTAATAAGATGTTTTCACATTCTCTGTTAATGTCTTTGACGGTGAGTTCTTTTTTTATTTAACTTGATGGTTCATCTCACCTCATGGTGAGTTGAACAAAAAAAACAGTTCTAAATCCTGCTCGACTCTTCGCTGTAGAGGAGGTAACATTGTATATCAAAGCCGTGGAAGCTCAGTGTCTGTATGCAGTGGCGGTACTACCATGCAAGCCCAAAAGCTCGGCTTGCCCTACTAAGGAGTAAAATTTATAACCGAAAAATAGCCCATTAAAAGAGCAAATTAAACAATGAAATGAAAAAATTTATACTACATTATACTCATGCAAAAGTCCTTACCGGTTCCAACAATAACTCCCTTCGGAAATATCGCTCCACGAGTGCCCGATTGCGAGCTGATTGTTCTGTTTTTAACATAATAAGGCAATTAAAAGGGCGTTCTACATATTAAAGTGTGCGTTTTAAAGGTTTTAAATAAAGTAACATGGAATCTAAATTATTTTATATGTTCCTTATTAAAGTTTAAACAATTTGCATCTACATGTATTACCCGACCGTCAGTAAAAGACCGGGTATTTTTTTCGTCTGTCTTTGAT
>DWHO01000090.1:0-27615 GCA_018247575.1 Eurytides lysithous rurik | reverse complement strand
TATATATACATACATACATACATATATAGGTGTATATATATAAGTTTATGGGCGTAGTTTCGCAGGGCGTAGTAATCGGGAATATCTACTGCTATATAAATAGATAATGCGCAAAATATACCGCGTGCTGACTTAAAGAGCAATATGTTACAGGAATAATTGAGCGTAGAGATACGAAATCTAATATCTATGGATCTTTAACGAGCGTGGCACTAGGTCAAGCATTATTTTAAATCACTTGTGGACCATAAGATTTATTATGTCAGAAAAATTACAAATAAACGGGGTAAGCGAATCCGCGGGGAAGACTAGTATTAAATACGTAAAAGTTTAGATAGAAAAATTGTTGCTTTTCCGATTTCTTCGATTGCTAAATATAAAAATACCATTTTTATAGTATTTTAACATTTAGCAATCGTAGAAATATGTTTTATGCAAATCATGCTTTTACGCAATAAATATATACTATTCGTTGCTACATTCGGGGGAAAAAATTTCGGGATAAGTTACGGAACGTAATACTGACCGACTTTTGGCTCATACAGTCTAATTGGACCGGGGCCAAATATGACTACGACGGACGTAAAGAACAAGAGGCTCTTAGCTATATAAAATAATCGGTCGTTCCGAGTCCAATCAGCCCGTTGTGAATTCGCTCGTGTTGCGTAAAGCGAAAACATTTGTATCGCTAAGAAAGGTGATAGCTGCGACTTTGTTCGTAGCCTCATTCGACGTAACGTCTGACTCATGTGCTATATGCGAAACTTTGGGGTTGGTGATTGGTCAGTTCGCTCGCAGCGAAAATGGATTTGTCATATCGGTCTGCGTTTTCGATTCGTTGCGCGCCATTCGAGACGTCCTTTCACCCAGACCCGGTTGCTACTGCCCACGTTGCCGTAATCGCCAGCACGTGATTAACATCACTACTCTATGTTACGGTTAGCTTACATAAAGAGCTACTCTATATTAGCGTATATAAATTATAACGAAATAGACGAATGTCTGAACAAATAGAATGAGTATCATTGCGAAAGCGGTAAGCCCAAATCATATTTAATGAGACTAACAAAATTAATTAATTTCCAAAATTACGACTATTTGCGAACAGAAAAAAATCTGAATTTAACAAGAGCTTGAGAAACCGAATAGCAAAAATTAAATTTCAGACTATGAGTGTCTACTTAATGAGTGGAGACTGTATCGGAACATTTTTATCTCCATTTTTTGTTTACACTGCAGTAACATTAATTATTTCTTGTTGCGCTGAGATTAATCAGCTACATATAAATTATGGTGAAAGCAAAAATAGGGAGGCAATACCATACAAGCAAAGGAGCGTTTCTTTACTCATGTAATATAGTAATAACTTTGAAGGCTGCGGCCTTGTTATTTTTCCTTAACATCTATTCTTAATTACAAGGTTATTACTGTAGCATATGTTTTTAGAATGTTAATTTAAAGTTAGATCTTATAAGAAATAGGAGAGAGGGCAATAGTATTAATGTGACATAAAATATAATTTACATCCACAATTTAATGAGTACATTATACTAAGTAAAAAATTGTTGCAATGGTCTTGTATGAAAACATTTATTTACTGTTGTTTTTTTAATATTTAATATTTTAACGTAATATTGTGCAATATTTTCAAAAACAATATATTTACTTAAATAGTGTGACTAAACTAAATCTTCTCATTCGTATCACGCAAAAAAATTGTACACAAAATAAAGTAGTTGAAATGATTCTAATTCAATAATTTAATCATGTTTTATTTTATTTGACCTTAAATCCTGTCTCGTGACTATGGACTCAGTAAAGTGTTGAAACGCCGAGAATTTAAAATCAAATACAAGAAATATGGTTTTTTTATTAACAACGTGCTCTATACTGCCAATATCAAATGTTAATTAAAATATGCGGCTATGGGAAAGATCGGCCGAACGAGAAACAAAGAAGAATGTGGTCTGGAGCTTTATACGTATTCCCATCCATTTATTGATTTAGTATTACTGACGGTAACAGAGTTGATTTCGTTATTCACGCTCGCCATATTTCCTCTTCGACCGATGATACACTTATCTCCGTCGTTGTTTTCGCGGATATTTTTCTGTTTACGTAAGAACATCTTCCTGGTCTTGTTTTCGACTGGCACAACTAGTTACGAAGATTTCATTTGTTTGTGTCGTTGTTTTGCAACTCAGAATGCTCTGTGCTTTATACGGTTTGGCAAACAGAATGAGAGAATCTACGAGAATTTGATCTCAGTCTGCCTTATAAGCCGAGGAAATAACGATGCACGCGTCACACGCGTAAGCATAGGAGATAAATGATCCTTACTATGTCGCAACATCGTAACAGACACGGCTTACCGTTACGCGAGCGTAGGTCAGTGTAGGCTTAAGTCGGCCGTATAGTAAGTTGTATGCGAAAAACAAGTGGAACGTCAGATTTCTAAGCCGACGCGTTACCTAATCGGAAAATGTGCAATTGTGATGCACCTCACGACGCTTAACCGCGTTGTTTTTGACGAGGCGACGGCGTCACTTGCATTGTACGAGTTATGTTAATTTGAAAGACTACGTATACGCGTGCGGTCGAGACGCGAATTGGGACGCAGTCGGTCGTGAGATATTCATGACACCGGATGCGTTTGCGTGCTTTGTATTTTTGTAACACCTGCGTATTGGAAGGCCCGTGGCGTATCTTCAAAATTTTACTTTCGTTCTACGCGCAGCAAAAAACAATTGAGATTGTTTCGTTCAGTGTTTACATTATTCATGCACTTTGTTTTTGGTTTACATTAACGACAACGATCCGTTTTCCTGGAACATTTTAGAATTATGACATAAAAATTATTTTGTGAGTTTATAAATTTCGCCATTTAACAATGATAAAATTGGTACCTACGAAATGACAGGGACACACCTAACTCATAAATTACTTACATCTACTAATTAAACATTTAGCAACACGGAGGGATAGTTGTTTCAATACTGGCACTATGAATATATTGTTAAAACATTCTTTGCGGTGATAAATCCAATTTCAGTATATCATTAAACATTCATCGCGTCTGAAATTAAATTCTGTTAAATTTAATATGTGGTTCGTGTCAGCTGATTACAGTTACTCCTTCAGAAATTTGCGTACGTGGAGTTGTAAAATATATATAATATATTAGTATCAGCGCATTATTTAGTAAAGCATGGTTATTAACGTATTTTATGTTTGAAATGTTCTATGATATTATTAGGCTATAATCAAAAGATACGTATTTGAAGTCTGACATACTAATATATATTAATAAAGAGTCATTTTTTTAAATCTGAAGAAGTTGTAACAGCCCCGTCCTCGCAAACATCTTGAACTAATTAATGATGCTAAATGCGATTCATAATTTTACAATCAGTAAATTGGCCCATCCATCCATCTCTAAAATAAGTAGGTCATGACGTTACATTCAATACGTTTTGAACGAGTGAGCGGATTGAGATATAAGTTAAAATGTAATCTCGTGTTATGTTGGACGGCGGAGAATGTATTAGAAAGGTTGCACCAAGGTCCGTGCGGTGCGGTCTGGTTCTAGTTGGGCAATCGCAGGGTCGCCGGCTGAGGTCATCGAAATTATCGAAAACATGCTTTTTATATGATTTCGGACCGTTTGTAGTCATTTTCATTTGCCGCGTGCAAGGTCGTATCGCACATCTATTTAATATTTTCATAAAAAGCAATCTATGGCCATAAAAGTATAAGGATTAATCAGTTACTTTTAATTATTTAATTATAGTATTGCATTAATATATAGGGTAGTGATTTGTTATTGAATAATTAAAAGTAATCGACATTTAAAGGTTATAATGAGATTTACAGTTACTTTTCAACTTTTCAGTATCTTGTGTGATTACTGCATTTTACATGGACGAATTCTTGGACCAGAAACGAATAGCTGTAGTTCCTACTAATATTTTTTTTTATTTTATAATATTTTCAAACCTAGGTACAGTAAGTATAAAGTATAAATATATTATAGTCGCCAAGTTTTATGTCTTACAGTTAAAAGTAATTATTAATTATTAACCATATTCATACGTTACATGGTATACTTTCATGGTTAACTCTTAATTTTTATGAGATAGAGTACTAGACGCCGGTCTTCAAAAGCTGCAACTGCTCCAACCGAACCAGACGATGATCACAATTATATTGTTTATGGAAAGAAATTAATAATAGTTGAAAATGAATGATACAGTTGATACAGCTGATGAGATACAGCTTTTGTAATGGTTTAGTTTTATTTACGTAATAACCATCGTCTAGTCACGTTACACTTGGAGAGAGCAGGTGTGGCCTCATTTGCCTTAATTACTAAATTAAATGGAATATTTTAAAACTTTACCTTTATAAAGTTTTTTATAAAGGGTCATGATGATCACCAGACTAAATAAAATAAGGTAAGTTGTTTAGTCTTCTTTAAAAGACAAAAAGAAGAGTAAAACAAGGTTTCGTTTAATGCAAGTTATAAGGTTTAGTAATTCTATATTTTCATCAAGATCGAAATAACACATCACATTTATTTTTATTTAATTAATATTTCAAATCAATTTATAATTCGTTATTAAAAAGTATAATTTTGTTGAAATTAGGCTTTTTAGAATAAAAAAAATGACAACTCTAAATATCTTATAAGACGAAAAAAGGAAAGTCCAATTCGTCCTAAATACTTTTTGGTATATTTAGTCTTATAACAGTAACATATTTGCGATTGGAAATGGAATTACTATTGAACATGTTCACTGAAAAGAGAGTAAAAAAATTTAAACGATAAAATCTTGTAATGTCTTGTATTTACGCGAACACTAAAAACTGAATTTTGTAATGATATTGTCAAAGTTAACCCAGGCTACCATGTGGTTACAGTTCATATCGATTAAAATTATATTACATCATTAGAGGGTGATTATTGCGGAGATTTGTGTATTAGATGGGGGAATGCAGTTGTACAAGCGTAAATACATCACGTTCACTGTCATATCAGATTGTATAGTGAACACTAACATGGCCCGTGAGTACTAAGTGCACCTGCTGTATTTACTGAATGATCTTTCTAGAAAAATGAAAAAAAAAATCACTTGAATATATAACTAAATTGAATTGTCAACGAGCGGTCGAAGATAGCCCGAGGCATGCTTTCTCGTAAAGTGTATTAGATATAAAATAGTATTACAACACACAGACTAGTAAGCATGATTGTGAGTTGATGTGTACCGGTGTAATAGATGACATTAATCTAAGTCACAGATCATTACAATAAATAAGGTTAGACCGAACAACTTTTACGGTTTCCAGTAGTCCTTTCTACTGAGATGAAACGGGATTCAAATAAATTGTTATATAGTGCAAGTTATGATAAGAATCTACTTGATAGTCCTCGTCTTTTAATTATGATAGGAAATCACACTTATAAAATAATTTTCAACGAGATCATTACTATTTTTAAAAATGAATTCTTTACGCAAACCTGTTTTTTTAAAATTAAAATCTTCTTTGAAAGGCTATTATGAATGATAAAGACGAGGTATTTTGTACTGGAAGCAAGATGTTGATGGATTTATTTTCTACAAACAAATTTTTCTAAATTAAAGAGATTCTAGAATTAAATTGTTAATATAATCCGATGTTTACGAATGAAATGTTATAAGAACTGCTTGCATATCAATAGAGAATAAAAATGAGATAATGTGGACAAATTTCATATACTAGGTATATACATAAGATTTTTTCGGTATAACTAAAAGACGGTGTCAGCGAAAAGTATGCAGGCTACTAACTTGACACAAACCTCATTTTATTCATGTGATATTCAACGACAAACACACGCAAGTTAAGTCCACCTAAAACCAGCCAGTTTTTTATCGTCTAGTTTTGTGACTGAAAAAGAACTGCAAACGTTCTTGCCTTTATTCCTCCTTAATTTTCCTTCCTTTTACTGTATTATATTTTCCGCCTTTTTCTTATGCTAAAAAGTTACAAGCAATTTTGCTGATACAAACATATGATGTTATACACTCAATCGATTAGAATACGTGAAACATGGTTTTGACCACTTCAAAGTGGTGATTTTGAGGTGAAAGATAGTAATCGCTGTAGTAGATGACAAAAATGGGTTTAATGGGAAATTGCAGTTACTTGTGAAACGTTGCCTTAACGCAACGAAAGGAAATCATTTTTGGATCAAAAAAATTAGAAAAAAAATATGCCACTCTCCCCAGATCTGGCGTCATCTGATCAACGTTAAAAATTCTTTATTCAAAATTGGATTGGTTTACACTCACTTTTTGACGTCTAATGATTCTACTATCTGTTCGAAAAAAAATGCCTCAGTCCCGCTGAGTTTCTCTCGCCTGAAAAGAACAGGCGAGAGAAACTCAGCGGGACTTTAACTCTTTTTTTTTAAATTGTGTTGACTATTTTTATAATTTACATCTTGAAATGACCTGGAGGCGATCACATCATTCCCATGGTGTGCTATCTTCAATGAACTCATTTACTGTATAATAACCGTTAGCACACAATCGCCTTCAATTTTTTAAATTTGGCAACAGGAGTTATCTGGGCGTTTTCAGGAATCATTGTAAAAACGTATACATTGCCCAAAAAAAAGAATAACTGACTCGTTGTAAACCAATCTTAGGTAAAACAAACTTGTTTTTGTTCCTAGTATTAATGTTATGCACGTCACACCTCCTGTGGAAGTCATTAATATTTCTGTGAACGTACATAACATTTTCATACACGTATTGAAAAGCGACAGTTTAGACGACGACGACAGATATGTTTATTGTCTTAAATTTTTCTCTAAATGACACTCTTGCGTACACGTACACTCTTGCGTCTTGCAAGAATAGCCCTCTTTTGCAGTACGAAAACTGTATATATAGCAGCTGCATTACCCCACAGTAGTATGCCATAAGACTTTATAATATAAGGAAATAGCTAAAATAAACTATGCGAGCTGATTCTATATCTATGATATATATTATTTTCTTCTGCAGAGCTGAGTCTACTCTCAAGCTTATCAATATCATCATCCATCCATCAACTCTTTTCAGAATCAACGGGGCATGAGTTCGCAGAGCATTTAGAAAATGGATCAACGAATGGTTTGTCGCAAAGGAGAGAAAAGCAGTTTTTCTCGCGTGATATTTATAAATTAATTAAAAATGGATGATAACTTGTAGAAGCCGATGGTCACCATTTTGAATAAAAAAAAATTTTCTCCTTTAAAGTTACATGTTTGTTTTTTTTAGCAAAAATCCGAAAAAAAATAAACATATGCATACACGTCGTATGTCCCGTCCGCTTTTTAGCGCGACAGAAACATTATGATCACCATTAAAATTATTTTAAGTTTATGTTTGAAAACGCAGGAATGTGCACACATTGAAATAATTTCATTGGACCACTGTTCTCGTACAAAATGTGTTCTTTTATAGAGGAAATAAATGCAAAACATCAATTTTGTACAAAAACGCTGTCCCTATTATAAGATAGAAAGTAATATCTTGTGTCGTATGGGAGTTTAACATATATAAATTTAATACGAATAAACGGCCAAATCATATTTATTTTATAAATTTACTCCGGATGGGAATCAAACACACGACCTCTTTATTTATGGAAGAGGCGGGCAAACTAGCAAAGGTTCACCCGACGGAAAGCAATGACCGCTGCCCATGGACATTTGTAACGTCCAATATTTTGCAAATGTGTTGCCGGCTTTTAAGAGGGGGATTTTGGAAGGGAAAGGCAGGAAAAGCCACCTTATTTATCGGACGAAAGCGGGAGCTGCTTCTTGGCTCTACCACCGCAAAAAAGAGGCAGTCAGTCTGTTCTCAAACCTGCGACGCCGAAGCCAACAGTTTGACAATTGCGCCAAACGAGTCTTTAATAATGGAATATAAGAACGAGATAGTGCACTAAGTTATCAGAAAACATCGAGTATTAAATCATCCCGTAATAATAACATTCATATAAGTAAAAAGTTAAGTCTTATTTGTTTTAAAATTAAGTTAAGTATAGCTTGTGAATTTTGCCCACAAAATATCTCATTACGTAACGAGTGATGGTTACATAAAAACCCAGATTTAACAGTCAGATTTTGCGATAGTTTTATTCGCTGTATATAAGCAAATTAAGAGAAGTGAAGAGAAGATGAGTTCTTAAAGGAAACTTTTTTTTTAAATCGATCAATAAATATTTCCCTGATTTATGATCAAAATCAATTAGAACAAGATGTTACTTCACACCTGTACGCATCGTTTACATTGAAAGAAATTTAAACTAATTATAATTCACTTGGTTGAAATTATCGCACTTTATTTCTCGTTCTTTTAAATAGTGTCATGTTACGCGCATAATTCGTTGTTATCTTTATCAGAGCCTTAACAAAATTATCTAAATAGCTTTTAAGCGAAAGGCCTAATTGATTAAACTAAACACGGGTCCCATTTACGGAAGCTGTTTTGTTATCCTCCTCTGTAAGTGGTTATAGGAGACATCTCTCCTATACCTACATATCTCCAATCAACCATATGCTCAGCGTAATAGAAGTCTATTATAACAGCCGCCGGTTAATCTATGCAGCACACACAAAACTTAACCAATAAAACTCTGTATGCTTGTATTATTATATCTAGGAAATAAATATATATATGTAGAACAAAAAACCGAAAGCTAATTTCGAGTACCTTTACATTTGGAACGTTGCCACAACTTTGTTACTATCTCAAACAGAAGTCTCATTACTTAAAGCTCTTTTAAAATAATACAGACAATCAGTGCGACAGAAACGTGCTGCAGTAGGTACTACACTAAATTTTATAGCACTAAAGAACAATACTAAAATTTACTTTTTAACAAAGAGAGCGTCTTGGCGAAAATCAATTTTTTCGTGCGAATTTAAGTTTGCTCTTCTTATTATTACTTCATATTACATAAGTTAATCTGTTAGTTCTATAATGTAAGACAAAAATAAGAGGATGAAAAATTAACAAAAAATGGGGCAGCTCTCTGTGTTGAACGGAACAGACGAAACTGACAAGACGGCAAGTGGTGCCTGATAGTAAATGTCAAAGCCAACATCACCGCACAGTATCTGAATCTACCCGAGATCAAAACTGCTTAACTCTGCAGTGCGCTCGGTGTCCAGATAAGGAAGATGTATGTCTTTGTACACAGTACGCTGGTGATATTGGCTTTATGGAAAATATCGTAGCGCACACTACAAGTACAGGCGCAGTTGCACTCATTCTTTACTTTGCCCGACGGGACAAATTTACGCAATGACCGGAGACCAGGAAAGACCAGGCGCACAGGCGATGTAGACATTAAACCAACGTAATTGTTACAACCGGTCTACGCTTCAGTATCGGTGACATCGACAAGTAGTCGGACAACTTTTTACCGGTCAATTCGAGGCATGAATCATAATAATCATTAGTCAATCCAGTTATCAGTCCAAACTAAAGTAAACTTGGGAAAATTACATCTCATCCGTTCGTTATATTTAAACGATTACAAGCAAACAGACGAAATTACATTCGAGTATTTTAATCTGCTGCATTCGGTTCATTTTCACATTCCGTTTACGTAATTTAAACTCCTATAGAAACAAGCACTTGTACGCGTATAAGTGTCTTAATGATTTGAAAATTAATATAAATAATTAATTTTCCAAACTTCATTCCACTCGCTTTCGATTTGAAAAATCGCTAACCAAGATCTATCGCACACATTACATATTAATAAACACTGAACTATCGTTAAATTCGCTCACAAACAAATCCCGTTTCTTTTTGGAAACTAATGCAATATTAAATTAAGCTAAATTAACTTTTCTTCAATTGTGTTCAGCTGTGATTTGGTTATAAAGTAGGTGTTAGGAAATTTTGCTATATCGAGCAGTTATTATTGTTAATACAAAAACGCTTTGGTTTTTATATCAAATTAGTAGTCAAATGAAATCTAATGACGGTTACATCTTACTAGCGCAAGTGTCAATCCAACAATTTTGATACACTGTAAGTCTACAATTTATCATAATTGTTGAATCTGTTTTAGAGTAACAAAGAGACTTAGAATCTTTCCAACACACACACACAGGTTTAAACAAAACCCTTCTCTTACTTGACAGTCGGGTAAAAACAAACATATGATCTAATTAATTTCATTTTGAAACCGAGAGAGTCGACCATTATTTCTTTTAAATAAGATTTACTAGTGTAGTTTTTTAGGAAAATGCTTGTGAATAAGTTCATCAAAAATGTATTAAGCTTTTACTAGATACGAAACTATGAGGGAAGAAGTGTAAGGTATTTAATATAAACATATGCACCTCATTTATTTCTCTAGCAATATCTTATAATAGCATATTGAATTTTATATACACACCACGCATTCTTGGTTATATAATGCCGAAACCGGTCACAACTTTTAAAACTCGCTCTAAATCTAAGTTTCCATTAACTACTCAAGCAGACGGCGAAGATTTTTAAGAAAGCTATACACCTTTCTAATCTCAAAAAGCTGTTACAAAATAAGTTTAAAATAAACCAAGGGGTCGTCGTTATATTCAATAATTCTTCTTAAAAAATTCGATATAAAATGTTTCATTAATTATTTGAATTAGTTTTGCTGTTTTACTCATACGAATTTTCATGTTACCTACATGTTTCATATTTCTGACCAATATACACAAAAATGTTGTCTGGTGACCTTATTAAGACTACAATCGTTTACAAGTAGCGCTTTTTTGGTGGAATGTTGAAGTTGATTTGATCGCTGTATAATTTTATAGTAACCAAATAATTTAGCATAGCGCATTAACTTCAACGTATAGATGATTAACATATACATACTTTATATATAACCTTGCCTACCAGAGCGCAAATTAACTCTGTTAGGCACTTAACCTTAGGTATGTGTCATATTTAAACAGTTGACCATGCTGAATTGGAGCCAGTGGTATCATATATTGATCGCAAATCGTCAATTAATTAGCTGGTGGCTATGTAGGAGTGATATGCAGCGAAGGTTACGAATGATAGATAATGTGAAATTTCGATCCCCATACATCAGAACGCATTAGTATGAAATCATAATAGATGTGCATTTTGATTTGTTTAGCATCTTAGTCAGACGGTGAAGAGCCATGCAGCTGCTCCCACTGCTGAATGAGTCGGCTCGAACCGGATAAGTACCACGATCTCACCGAAAATCGGCGTATATTGGAAATGTTTTTCTTCTGCGTTTCGTTTGGTGATTGAGGTGGCCGGTGGCCCATCCCCTCCCTTCCTTCTGTTCCCTCTGTTCCCCTCCATCCATAACTTCCACCCCTCTCCTTCTACCACACCTACCATAAACCCTCCTTCCCTTTCCTCCTCCGTCCCTAACCTTCAACCTTCAACGCATTTGTAAGTTTTGTTGCAAATGTCCATGGGCGTCGCTTATCGCTTACCATCAGGTTGTCAGCCTACTCTTAAAAATCAAAACAACTATCTATCTTAAGCAATTAATTACAGATGAACCACTTTGTTATGACATTATTGTAAATGTGTATATACATAATTGATCCCTGAGCCACACTTATTGCAATTGCTTTCGATCCTAAATAGAAAGTGGTAAAAATAATAATCATTACTTAAAAATCAAACGAAACATCTCATTTTATAACGGCCGTCAAACACGAGAAAGGCTCAAAGTAACTCGTAAACAAAAAGATAAAAGACTCTTTGGTGAAAAACGCGAATCGATTGTCCCAAACACTTTGTTTGGCTTTTGTAGAATAATCCATTTCGCTAAAAGCTGTTTGGACCTAAGTCGTTGCCAACATGAAAAGAATGCATTGATGTAGCGACCTCGAGGAATTTTCACGTCGTTTTAAAATGGTTCAACGCAGAATAGCACAAAGTGTTACAGTTGGTAATTTCTTTGAGTTATATTTAATTTTGAAATTGTTTCAATGTCCATGATTTCATTATATCATTTTCCTGTTGAATGTCTTAATTCATTTTCAAGAATACGAGTTTTTTTTTTATCATCGCTTCGAAAAACTTTTGACTTTTCTTTTGAAACGTTCGACTAACTACTAACAAATTGAAATTATCAAAAATAATTATATCGATACGTTAAATGTTCTAAATTACTAAATAAATAATGTATTTCAATCCAATATTTATAGTATTACGTTGATAAAGGAAATATAGTGTTAAGAACCGAAAATCAACAGGTTATGAAGAACGAAAAAGAGGTTGATTATGATTAGAGGACCTTCCATTAGTGACACATGCTTTTAACCTTAGGAAACCACTGGAAATTCAAAAGATGGTAACTGATTGTCGTGACTGAAATATGTGTTTAGTAAAGCACCGCAGTAGTGTAGGGTCGCTTGAGAAAAGCATATAAAAATATGCATTAGTCGAATGAGGGAATAAGGTGAGTTAAAAGCGAATTCGTGTTACCTAAAAATGTGGGCGCGTGTTCATCCGTCAAGCAGAGCTTGCGTCGTTCGTTGGAAATTTTATTTTTTTCTTCTTATATGTTGTGCTCTAGTAGCTTTGTAAAATAATATTATAAAATATAAATGCATTACTACCGTACGTCTGGTGGGTGCAAGTCGACCGCATTTCGTTGAAATTTAAATTTATGATCATTGCAAAACATTGTTTTTAGAATTTATCATTTATGAATAACGAATTACAAGTTTCATATTGTGATAATGAACGTAATTGATACTTTTATTTTATTTATTTGAGAGATTCTAAGTGATAATATCTAATATTCTGTTCCCTTTTCACTTCATACATGTATTTAGTATGTGGATGATGATGATGATGATGATGCCACTACGCACCAGTAATATTAATATCATCTTTGTAAATATTAATAATATTATTTTTCCAAAGTTGTAACACTGACTTTCGTCGTATTTAGTCGACAATTAGCTTCGTATTGTAGCAACAGATAGGTCGAAGATTTAATTTTTTTTTAAATCCTTGCCCTTATTGTAAGATCGAGATATCTTGTGTTATAAGGGCGTTATACATAAGTGAATTGCACGCGGGCTAACGCCCATATCCGGAACAATTATCTGTAGCTCATACAAACATTTCCCCAGGTGGGAATCGAATCTACGCCTGGTGACGCCGAAGCCAATAGCTTTGCAACTGCGCCAAACGGTTTATCACCGTCAATTTAACCTTATACCTTTTATGTCCTTTAGTGAGTTAAGAAAGTCTCGTAACGAAATTCCCGTAGAATTTAAATATTAAACCTTGACTAAAACTTTGTGGTGTTCTCATAAAAATAAATGTAACGTGTAATAAACGTGTGAGTAACACCTTTTGAAATTAAAAAAAGAATTATGATAACCGTTTCATGGTGTAAAAAGCTATAGCTGTGAATTAAATTCCTCCACTTTTTATGTTGGTTTTTGATACATATGATGCAATAATGCATCATGCTATTCATTTGAATGGGACAACTGCTCCATAAAGAAGGTTATAGTTACATAGAAGTATTTTTAAGTATATTGTAAATTGTTTTTTATGTATTATAAGATGTTTAGTATTTTTCATAGTATTTTGTGTGTTATATTTTTTAATGACGCATCATTTCTATACAGTGAAGTAAACAGGGCCAGCTTAAAAAAAATATTGCCTACACAAACTCGTGTGTGCGTGTATCGAGTGAGGATCCACAGTACTGGAAACGATATAACGAATAAAGGGTATTTGAGCCGGCGTACTATTGCAATGAACAGCGTAATAAAATCAAATCGTACAGCTGTTTCTTCTCTACTGATCGATATCAAACTTTTCTTCGCGATTTTCGCTTATGAATTATGATAAAAATGTTTTCGGGTGGTTATAAAAACAAACCCTTGTATACACAAATGCATCTCAAACTGTAAATAAATAAACATTAAGAGACATCTCATACACGACCGTCAGGTCCCAAACTAGGTAGAGCTGTACTATAGTAACCAAAGAACTGATATACACATATATTTATATAGATAGTTAACAGCCAGACAGAAATATTACTTTTTTGTGTTGGGTTGGAATAAAACCCACGACTTTAGGCTTCACAGTCAGAAGCCATAACCGCTACGCCGACGGGTCAGACAATGGATTTTTATACCTCGTACCATTCATTACAGAATTCTTCTAAACATTTGTAAAGTACCACGCGGCAGAAATATAAAACAAAATATTAATGCAATAGTAGACCAACGTCGGCTTAAATAAGTTGCATTTATTTTATCGCTTTATTAAATTCTTCGCGACGTGTTACAACTAAGACGACGTGTAATAACTAAGTTCTTGAAGTAGCGTTATGTGACGTTTTTTTTCCAGAGATGATGAAGGGGCACTTGCTAATCGCAATCGGTAACAAAACGCGGTATTCATCTTCGGAAATCGGAGAATGTACTCTTTCAAGCTGATCTCTGTTCAGTGATGAAAAGGAGTGTTCTCGACTAAAAAAAATATATTTCGACAGAGTTGCAAATGGTTTACCGTCTGCGGCCAAATATGAACTGTAAGAATAACCAGCACGGGCAAGGCGATTCGTAAAGGCGAGCGGTGGACGCTAAGGCGGCGTGTCGAATGTGCGACGCGGCGGCCACGGACCTCGTGGAAAAGAAAGGACCGTATACTTGTTAAATAATGACGATAGTTGCACGTTACTGAGTGAAATGTCTGTAGGAATGGAGTGTTCTGACGGGATGAGCACTTTGGTATTTAAGAGCGGGTCGGCGTGGCGAATGTCATCAGTTAACACAAGCTCACACTCACGGGAACATCTCCAAAGGCGGTGTTCTCCTTGCCAGTCATACTACAAGCTCCTGAAGTAGGGTCCTTACCTACATCCAAGAAGTCCGGCCCACGCACAATATGCGCGCTTTTGTGGTGAGTTTCGCTTGCGGTCGAAAATTTGTAACGCTATATACCATGATCTATTTTCTATTTGGCACATGCGATTATTTAGATGATTCGATTTCGAATTATTCAGCAAGCAATTCCAGGAATCACCGAGTGTAAGTGAAGTGTTCAGTGATTTCTCCACGGACTGTCATGCTGTGCCAAATAGTGTGGGAATTTTTTTACCTCTCAGTGATTTGTGAAGTGTTCGCCGGATTATGTCCGATATAGGGCAAAAGCTTTGGTTCAATAAAAATGTTGATAACCCATTGCTATAAAATTGTTATAACAAGAACCTCGTCGTGATATATTTTTTTTTATATTTTTGAGATTAATTTGATAGTGAGATCTTTTGTGATATTTTTAAATTTTTTATACTATTAACACACTAAGGGGCACTCAAATAGTTATTAAAATTTGCACAACCTTTTCGAAATATCTTACTAATAAAAAGTATAACAATTAAAAAATTATAAAGATAAACTCGACAAATATATCGTATCATCTCCAAGGAAGGATTTTGTTACGTAAATGAGATGTAAAAACTTTTTGGTAATTGTAGAGTAAAGGGTTAAGTAAAATTGTTTATATTCAATCCAAGCAGAAACTTCATTTCACTGAGTCCATTCTATCACATTGTGACTTTTAAATGTCAATAAAAGTAAACCGCTGATCAGTATTCTGGGTAGCTACGAGGTCCTCAATTATTCGTTACTTGCATAACCTGGACCATTTCAAATGGCCAACCACGGTGAACGGGTTATCTTGAATTACGTCAGCTAATGTCTTTCATCAATAATTCCATAATGTCCTTAGTCCGTTCAAATATTTTATATAACACTTATTTATCAAACATTTTAGGAGGAATGTAACATTAAAATATTTTCTCTGCTTAGCGAATTGAAAATGTTCTGAAGATTTATATAATTTGGCAACGCGTTGTATATTTTATTATTTATCGAATGTGTTATTTAAAATTGCTTATTTGATTTTTTTAAGTTATCTTTATGTATTTTTCATATAAAATAAGTTAGATACGAAATAGCTGAGAGTAAATGAGGGCAGGTGGAAATAATACATGATATTTAGCCTTATTTCGAAAAGAAATACATAAACACAACAATAGATTCAAAAGTATCAATTTTCATAAGTAGTCAAGTTTGCCGGCCTAGAAACATTTGTTATAAGTTCTAATTATTTTTTTTAGCGGAGTTAAAGCTAAAGATTCTCTAATTGTTCTAGGTTCTCGCCTGTGTGGCGCTAGCTTATGGCCGTCCTGAGCCACCAGTCGGTTACAGCTACTCTGCACCGTCAAGACATTCGATTCCATCTGGTAGCTATGGTGCCCCATCTCTAGGAGGCATCAGAGGAATCTCAGTTGGTGGGCACTCCGGGGCCATCTCTGGTGGAATCGGCTTTGGCGGACACTCAGCCGGTTTATCGTCAGGTGGATTCTCTTCTGGTGGAATATCTCTTGGCGGCGGAAGCATTGGCAGTGGCCTTGCCTTAGGCGGTGATTCCGGCTTCGGTGGAGGATATGCTGGCGGTTACTCAGATGCACCTCTTATCCAGAAGCACATTTATGTCCACGTACCTCCCCCAGAACCTGTAGAACAGAGAATACCACGAATCCCTGCCGTTGCTCCTCCTCAGAAACACTACAAGATCATATTCATCAAGGCGCCGACTCCCCCTACCCCAGTAGCGCCCATCATCCCTGTTCAACCTCAAAATGAAGAGAAGACCCTTGTTTACGTTCTGGTCAAGAAGCCCGAAGAACAGCCCGACATTATCATCCCCACACCAGCACCCACTCAGCCTTCGAAACCAGAGGTTTACTTCATCAAATATCAGACTCAGAAGGAAGGTGGTCTCATCGGCGGTGGTGCTATCGGCGGTGGTGCTCTCGGTGGAGGTGCTATTGGCGGTGGGGCTATCGGAAATGGTGCCATTGGCGGCGGATCTATTGGTGGTGGTGACCTCAGTGCTATTTCTCTTGCCGGGGGATCAGGAATTGGAGGTGGTGCCGGAATCGGCAACGCTGGTCACGGTGTTGAAATCACCAGTGATTTCGGCGCTAGCGGTGGCGACGACGGCGGCGCAGAAGTTGTTCACGGTGGTGCTACTAGTTCTCAGTATGGTCCCCCTGGCCATGTTGCCGGGCCCCTACACTAAATCAAAATCAATCGAATACGCTAAGTGGTAGAAAGAAGAGTTATAATATTTATTGCTAATTGACCACACAAGTAGTCTATTTTCTAGGCCACTGTGTCGGAAATACACAGGCTTTTCATTTACGCAGCCATTGGTATGCGGCTGAATGCTCTGTACATAGTCACCACCCCGCATTCGCCCGCATGCACCGATCCGGAAATATTCGACTCTTTTTTTTTTCATCTAAACCACTATCGCTACTTGTTATTAGTGCACGATGTTAATGTTGTTCGAAATGAGTATTTTACTGCGACTGTTATGTTTATGTATTAGATAGCTTTTTATTTTTTTATAATAAAAACACTATGAATGTGATGCAAATTGTTTTTTTATTCGGCGACGACTAACCAGGTATGGTGGTTTAACGAGCGGACGATTGCGTCACATCCGAAAGTGGACGTGAAAGGTTGCCTTGACCGGCATGTTTTAGGGTAATAGTTGGCGGTCTGTTCGAATCCGTGGAGGCACCTTTCTCCTGCGAGACCGGTACAATAATCTTCGATATGAAACAGAACCGTGCGCAATCGTAATAATGCTCGTGTTACGCAAGAAGGTCATGATTAAGTGAGCGGCGTAGAGTTCCCTCTCGTTTTGCGGACCGTTACTGGTTAATCTCTAATGGATCACATGCGTAATGACAGGTCTGTTCAATAAAATGGTCGGAGAAGCAGTTATGTAAGAGCTACCTCCAATTACATTATTCGCTGTCGGTTTATTAATCACTAATTATTAATCGTAAAGTGTAACTGGTTTTTAAAACAATCCGTTTGTGAATTGAGTTAAAAACGAAAGAGAGACTTTCACTTTTTCAAGATGATACGGTCCAAATTAGTTTTAAAATTAGAAAAGTATCTGCCAAAAACTAAATACCATAGTTCCAAGTTGATTAATTTAAACAAATAGGGCCATTTCTACAGTGGATACGTGGTTTACGAAAGTAGTTTTTTCGTTTTGTATTCGCGATTTAAATTCGATAATTGCATTTCGACAACTTGATTTAAATTCAGAATTAAATGATCGGACGAGCAGTGATTGCGGAGTCTTGTTTGAAGCTGTCTGAAGCATTATTGCAAAAAAAAATACATAACGTTATCGTTACTCTGCTTTAAATTGTTGCTTTTGTATTTTTTATTTCCAACCTTATTTTAAGTGTTTATTATTTATATGGTTAATATTTATTAATAATACATGCATTCTATAATATTTAATACTCTCTGAAATGTAACACAAAAGACTTGCATTAACCATAAAGCAGTGATATAATCACTTCAGATTAGGTATATCCCAAAGTTACACGATAACTGAAAAAAGTAGTGAATTATTCCTGGCAAACATTAAAAACATTATTTTTGTTATACAATTCATTTTCCCCAAGTTATTGTCACGCATGGCTGCTTTGTGGGATTGCCAAGGTGTTGCCAACGGTATTTCTCATTTCCGGGATTGATACAGCTTACGAACCTTATAAAATTAATTCCTTAAAGACCGATAACGTTTTGGTAACGCTTCTAAAAAAGTTATGGTATTCGTTAATAGAAAATGTTGGTAGAAAAAACATCATCGTCGGTCATAATATATTATTGTTGTTTAGTATCGAATTGCTTTTACACCTTTTATACTATTAACCCTATCTCTTACGTAAGGTAACGTATGCGGGAGCACTCTTGCAGCTGCAGTAGTTTGTTTCAAAGCACTCAAGGCATAACGAGAACGCGACTATCCATTAAAATGGTTTGTAAAGATAAAATAGTCTTTAAAATATTTCTCTTAAGGTAGCCAATATTTTTTACATAAATATAATAAATACACGGGCATTATATATTTATCGTTGACAGTATATTTGTATATAAGTATAGTTATTACTTTATTGAATCACATTTAGTTCGGTTAATAAGACTTCACATTATTTGAATGCGAAGTGTGTATTGTGGTATTTGCTAATTATAAGTCTTTGCGTGTGGAATTTAGAATGTAAAAAAGTACTTATAAGTTCAATGCTATTTTTTAAAATACTATTTACCCCCAACTTATCTGTATAACTCAGATAAATATGTTAGCAATTCAAAAGCAACTGGGCCAATCCATTTACAGCTTAACAAGCGCGTTTTTTTTACTGGCTGTTTATATTTTTACATAGTCCCTCGACACAAGGCACTTCCAATATCATAAATTGGACCTTTAGAGTAGAAAGTTATTAATATTATAAATTGGATTTTATAGATTTTTTTCATTATGAATTACTTATACTTAATGTACGGATATGGCTTCAACTTTGTAGTAATCAGTTAACAGTTTGACGTTTTTGCGCATTAGACTTGGCTTATCGTGAGTTAGACTTCTAGGCGTGCCTTCTAGAGCTCAAAGCAATCGAATGACATAAATCGACTTTTACTGGATGGTTTACTATCCATCCAATAATTTTAATTGAGTTTCTCACAATATCCGTTAAATACATTTTACTAAACCCGGTAATTTCAATAATTTCGGTAAATAATAGTTGATGGGGAAAGAAAAAAAATTGAGTAATTAGTAAATGATGTTTAAAATAAGTAATATTAATATTTATTAGCTGATAAATTCTATTCAAAATGTTATTTTTACTCGGCGTCATGGCACATGACACGTACTTTAAAATGTACATCCATTTTTCATGTACGTATGTTTACAAGTAACACTCGGTTAAAGGTTCTGATACAATATATTGCCGAGTTACGGCGCGGTAATGGGTTAAACAGTTGATTTTTTAATTTATAATTCCGACTCACAAAAATTTACACATACATGTTTTTTTGCACTCATTTAAAAAAAGGGATTTCAGTCCTTATAAAAATCAATGTTTAGAATCACTAGATATGCCTAATTATTGTAAAACTAATATTGCTAATATTTTTTATAGTTTTTTGTACCCGTACAAAAACTAAACATCGAGTACTAAAGTTTTTGAGGATTAAAAATTTAGAGGTTTTACTGGGTTTTACATACGACGGAAATAGATTTTTAGTTTTTGGAACAAACGAGGACTAAAAGATAATTCAACGTTCACTTATATAACTGTCAGTTTGAATACAATAGACAAAATATAAAACCTTCTATTTCATTTATTACCGAGGGAACCTCGGTATTAAAAGCTAGTGCCAATATTAAGCACCTATCACCGCGAATTTTATTTTTTGATGTTACTGTGTGTTTTTGTAATATTTTTACACGAAAAGGAAAATAACACTAGAAGAACTCCTTAATACGTAAACAATGTCCCTATTCAGCTAAGAAGGAATTTACTTTAGAAATTACAAAGCAAAAGTAGAAGTGCATTTCATGCGTTGGTCTCTGTTTGTTTAGACACAAACACCTACTGTACTACCGTCGCATAAATTGATTGATTTTAATGCATTCGCCCTGTAACTCTCTAGTGCCCCTTAGTTCGATCTAAAACAAGACAAGACAGAACTAATCCAAAATATTATTGTATTAAACTTCTTTTGTTGAAATACAAACTATCAAATACATCCGTAATTAATGCCGATTTTGCATACCGCTATAATAGGTGCTTTTACCTTACATATTTTGTTTCTAGTTCATTAACGTGAGCATAAAATATAATTCGACTTTTTCCATAGTAATGCTTAAAAAATTTAACCCTTTACATACTCGACCTAATTTTACATTCCCGTATCGTTACAAAATGCATCGAGTAAAACTTGCAGTACAGTTTTTACCTAATTCATGTTTTTTTGCAAGACTATATTTTTTGTATTATGTTATATTAATTCATATTTTATGTTAATGTTTGCCACTACAAACACACTTTGGTTTAATACTAAATTTGTGATATAATGTGATAATAATGTGTATTTAAGATTCTCAAAATCAACTGTTAAAAAAAACATCATGAATGGTGTTGTGGTTTTTATAATGTTAGTGTAGTGCCGGATTAATAATAGCGGATCATATACATAAAATATAATTCCTTGTCTAATAGATATATTACGTTACAAGTGCTAGCGATTGCCTATTTGTAATGGTAGTCTATTCCTATAATATCGTAAATCCATACCATAACATTGTTAGAGTTGAGATAATCAAGAAGCGTCGATGTCGGACAGGGAGTTATAATCGGTGTTTATTTTTTATTGTTTTTAATCGTGACTAAAATATCTGGAATAATTAGTTCAAATCCATATATTCCATTCAGGCTGAATCTATCGCCTTCTTTACAAAGATAGTTTTCTATAATGGTAGTAACTATATATGGTAGGATTCATTTGTAAAGCTTTAAACATGACTGGGGAGAACCGCGTTATTGTCAATAAATCTAAAGCAAATCAATAACATGCAAGCTTTAATGCGTTCTGGTTTAAAAAGTAAGCTATCTAGGGAAATTACTGACTAAAAGATAAACTGTCTTATATACAGAGTGCAGCGCAAAGCCGTGGATTTAGAATAGAATTAAGATTTTTCAATATTTGAAAGCAGTGGTACTGCGCAATAACGGGCAAATTGATTTCTATTTATGTATACGTATTATATAATCGACAATCTGACAAAATAAAAAACGGCGTCAATTTTTATATGGAAATTAATCCTTTTATTTATCAGAGACGTAAAGGTATATTTTATTTCAGCTTTAATTTACGTTCTCATATTTTTGGTTGAGTAGAAGAGCTCTTCTGGGGTAGGTTGAGGGCTCTAAAGTCCATTACGGATATAAATGCGAAAATTTAATGTGATTGATAAGCTGGAAACCTAAAACTTGAGGTTTTAGTGTAAATTGAATTTTACAACTAAAAACAAAATTATCAGATCAAATCAGAGTTTGTTTGAAGGACTTCCGAATTAAATAAGTCAATAGACAAAGAAATCACGTTACAATGTGATAGTTTATCATTTATTTTTAAATAAAATAATGTACATTCAATTTTAATTAACGTGGGTTTTTAAATAAAACCCAACTTTATTAATTAATTTTTACAACAACGAGATGGCCGGGTAAACTTTTGAAAAATTTCAAATTAAAAAAGCTTGATTTTCTATAAGTGTTGAAAAACCAGAAAAAACATTTTTGAAGTAACGAATTAAAATGTTCATTAATCAAACATTTATCATCTTATTATCATAGTACATTATAAATTTACTTTATACTAGTAAGTTTAATTTATAATTTGTAAGGGTTGAAATAGAGTTAAAGCCGGAAGGGACGACGTACAAATCAGACTATTTATTGTATTCTCGGTTATAAACGTGATAGCAAATAATTTCTTATTAAGAAAGCTGTTACAGCTTTGAAGATGGAGCGTAAGATATCGAAACGAAAAAATTGCAAATCGAGTTGAAAATTTTTAAATTTAATTTACTCTACTAAGGAAACTTTTGCCGCAACCGGTGGATTGTCTTTCCAACGAATTGGACTTGTTTCACAGGCAAATAATTTTTTCTCTTTTTGATACGGTGGACTTTCTAACACAATTTTTTTACGGTGGTAGAGCCGCGCAGCTGCTCCTGCTGCTGAATAGGCCAGCTCGAACCGAATTAGTACCACGACCTCGCAGAAAATCGGCGTAAAGCGGAAGTGTTTTTGCTTCTACGTTTCGACTGGTGAGTGAGGTGGCCGGTGGCCCATCCCCTCCCTCCCCTTCCTACTTCTACCTCCATCCTCTTCCTTCCTTCCTTTCTCTCCCCTACCCCCCTCCTTCTCACTCCTTCTCCTTCCCGCTTCCAAAATTTCCTAATTTTTACCTTTATCACCAGTTCTCGTAGTAGAAGTAAAAGACCATGTAATTATAAAAACGATATCTTGGGAAAGACTGGTGGCTCAAGGCAGGATTTTTTAGGAATTGGAATGTAACGGTTAAGTTCATATTAGCACGGTTTTACGGAGTTATAAAAACTACAGAATACAACTTTGAATTAGACTTAACGCTTTGTGGAAACCTATATCATTCATACAAAATTATTATATTTATCTGAAACTTGTGGTATGCTACCACTTAGCACTTCATCTATCATCTATCAATAAAATTATTCTCTTCTAATGTGTATAATATACATGAATTTTCATTTCAGATCATATTATTTAAGGTAACTTTTAACAGTTGTTCATAGACACAACGGTATTAGTGGATTTTAGTGCCTTTCGAATTACAGTCGAAATAAATATAAAATTACGCCAGGAAGATGCGGGCCCGCATAATAAATACTGTCATAATGTAATTTATCTTCGCACCGTTCTATTTTTTTTCCAAAAGAAATATTGAAACAGTTCCACTGGGATCTAAAACGTTGGATTTTCAAATTCATTCAATACTTTCCCAAGATTATTATAATCGAAATGTCACGTCCTTTCATTCTCTTCCAATTTGGAATTATGATTTGAAAAGGAGCGAAGAAGGTTGTTATGAAGAAACCAACTCTTCGTCCTTCCTTTTTGCACGAAAAGGTGCTGTGGATGAAATCAATTTTTGAAATATATCATCACAAAAAAGCCTGACGTTCAAATCCCATTATTGATTAAAGTCCGAGTGTATAAACATGTGTGAAAAACCGACTAATTTCGTGTTCTTATATGATAAGGAGAAACATCTTTGGCTGTTGCCTTGGTTTGAAAATTAAAAATGGAACTATAATGAAAGTATGTAGTCGTATATAAGCATCGCATTTCTTGACAAAGACATTTTGTCGATATCCGACGGAGTGTTCCTAATAAAACTGGGTGCTCATGGGTGCTCAGAGGAGAATGCATGCTAGCGATGTACACCCTAAGGCTTTACTTCAATGTAACTAGTTATGTTATATTACTATTTATCTATCTTAAATTTATCAAGACCATGTAATATATGCCATAAATGTGCCCTAGATAATGAATAGAAATAATTTGTGGAAGGAACTGTTTGTGTCGCAGTATTCAAAAAATAATTTTTGTTACTTTTTGCACCGTGTGTTTATTTAATATTCATATAATTTTATTTATATGGTTTATATAACACGACATACGAATAGATAGATAAATAAAAAAAAATATTGGTTAGCTTTAAATATTTGTGTATTTAATTTTCATTTATTTTTCATGTGCTTTATTGCATTGTTGTTTTAATTTTCACTACTCCTTTGGGCGTCGGTAGAAGGTTGTTTTTAGCAAAACAATACCTTTTATTGGCCTCTATATTAAAGGCGTCGACAAAACGAAATTCCTAATATTATAAATACAAAATGTGGTCGGTGGTGTCTGATGTGGCAGTGGAGTAATGGAAACGGTTGGCCCGATTTTGTCATAGATGTTGTTTTTGGGACGAAACCAAACAAAGGTTTGTTTTTATCGCAGTCCATAGTTAAAAAAATAATAAAACAGCACTTAATTTAGGTAAATATTTTTCTATAAAAATAATTTGACATAAATACATAAATATTTAAACCTCTTTCTGTAGCTATAAAAGTTAATATAAAGTATAAAATAAATATTAATCGTATATTTAAACAAAATCTTGCTTTTGTTTTTAAATAATCGATCCTCGAAATTAACACGAATCCGTTACCTGTAAAGCTATTCGAATTTATAGTATAGAAATGTTTCCGCTAATCAATTGACCCTTTTCTCTGGGTGCGATCGTAGGACGATAAAAGCTTTGAACTGTCTTTTAATGGTGATTGAATACGCCTATGCTGTTGTTATAAACAGTCGTAAACACGCCCGAGTTACAATCAAATAATTCACGGTATTTAACTACGGGCTATTTCAGGTTTTGCTTTTATGATAAATTCTAAATTATCGGATTAAAACCAGATGATTTAATATTAGCGACAGATTTCTTGTATTAAGCCTGGCCTTGTAATTGTCATTTGTAACGTGTCCCGATGGACTTAAGATAAATAAATAAAAAAACAAATATGCTTTTCTGTGTATTAATACGTGAAGAGAAAACTTTGGACCCCTTTTACAACCTATTGCGCTTGCAGACAAGAATTACATTTGGCAGAGTTATTATAGTTTTGTGTTTTTTTTACGTTTCAAGTTTATACTGCTATTGTTGAACACTTTATTTGTCAAGTCATAAATGCCATAGTCAAAAAACTATATTATTCAAATACTTAAGAGGTCTCCCAAATCAGTGCCAACATCTAAGCAGTACGTGACCTTTTTATTGTCTCTGACAAAAGAGAAGGGCACGTTCTGTTTACCTAACTCCAATATGCTCTATGTCCAACTCTGCATTTATTATGTATCGGATTAAATCAATTCACAGCTTTATGAACCCTTTTGGAATAGTAGATACAGATAAGATATGTTATACCAATGCACTGTAAATTCCTACGCGATTGATTATTTCTTTCAACCTATGGAGCTGTAGGGGAGTTTGATTTATTACTTTGATTGCTTTTATTTACTTTAATTTATTAATGCGACGTTCGCGCCATTTATTCAGTCTTAGTGTCAAGATGTTTTTACGAGTAGGTAGATATAAAGAAACGTTTTAGAATTTCGTTAGACACTACTTTATGAATACACCGATGCATTTGTTATATTCGCTTAGTATTCTTAATAAATATGTGGTGCTTGTAATAATTTTGTTTCTTACCAAATCAAGTGGAAACCACAGGTGAGAACGTACCGTGTATGTTCGTATTACTCGCATTGGAAGCGCACTGCGGCGCGTGACTTCAATATATATTGTGTGCTCGACTAGAATTGGCGACGAGACAAAGAAATGGAAAGTGGCGATTGGGTGGGTCTTTGTTTTCTCTGACTAAAGAAAAAAGTTTATTCCCAGTTTAAATTATTATAACATATTTACGGTGGTATTGCCACACTGCCACTGCTCCCGGTGCCGAATGGGACGGCTCGAACTGGATAAGTACCACTACCTCACAGGAAATCGGCGTAAAGTGGAAGTGTTTTTGCTTCCGCGTTTCGACCGGTGAGTGAGGTGACCGGTGGCCCAACTCCTTCCATCGCCTCCCATCCTACCCTCCTTCCCTAATCCCTCTCTCATAATCAATCATCATTTTTGAAAGAGGGAAGGATGAGGAGTGCCTCATCCCTCCCTCTTTCAAAATTTCCTGCCTTAAAAGCTGCCAACACATTTGCAACTTCTGTTGCAAATGTCCATGGGCGGCGGTGATCGCTTACCATCAGGTGAGCCGCTTGCCCGTTTGTCAGCCTACTCCATAAAAAAAATACATGTTAATAAAGTTTTAGTTAACAAGTAGTTTTAACTTAAATGGGCTTCTAAAATCAGTAGGCACGTTTCATTCATGTCATTACCATAAGCTTGTTTGGTAAGAAAGACTTACCATTTATTATATGATACCGTTAGTGAAGATATTTAAATTTATTAAAGAAAAAAGATAAATATTTGCCGTATATAGACTAAAGGTGGCAATCTGTACGGTATTGGCACATATTTTATAACATATTTGGGATATTATATTAGTGACTTCTTCTTGTATGTGATCTTATATGTGACGGAGACGACTGATGACTTATCTCAAGCGTAGTGACTAAGAATGCTTTGATGGCAATGCACGGAGAATGTAGTCTTAATGTTAAGGTGTTAAAGAATAAAAGGTACAGATCTATATACGTTCCTTCTCTTTGCTGTACATATTATACTTATTAGTTACTTGTGATAATAAGTTGATATAATTACTATTGTATGCGTGAATTAAAAGTTAGCTTATGTAACATATTAGCTATTATTAATCTGACATGAAATCACTTACAACAGCTATTTGTCGATCACAGATTTTTTTGTTCTCTATAGGTATCGTGGTTCCCTATGGTAACCCACAACATGGCGCGTAGTAACATATAGTAAGGCCGTATTGTCACTTATTACATTAAAGTTTTTTAGAACTTGATGTATTCTAGTTTCTTCATATTACAATATGATTTTCATTGAAAGTGTTTTCGTAAAATACGTTTACATATAAAAATATTCTGAGGGTGCCGTAAATATAATTTTTTTATAAGAAAGTGAGGCGGTTGTAAAATACAGCGGTGGCTTCAGGCCCCAGCCTACGGCGTGGAATAGTAAGAAGGGGTATACGTATTTCAGAACAGGGAGACGTCAGTAGACATATATTTTATGACTACAGTTTTTATTGGTCCATTCCTCCAGAATATTGTTTTTATTTTAGTACTGGCAGTAAACAAATACATCGAATTTTGAGCGTAATAGATATGACAGAAATATGTCAGTACAAACAAAATATTTGAGGGTAATGAGTTCTAGCGAAAAAGTTTAAAACTGGCTCGAAAAATAAGCATGTTTCACTTTAATCATGTATTCGATTCGTTGATCTGTTGATTATTATTTTATAAATCGTCACAACATTGCCTTTAAAGTATTTAAGAGAAAATAATAACAAAATACTTTTGTTTCATAAAGAACCCTTAAATAAAAACACGATGGTATCAACTCAACAT
>DWHO01000089.1:0-27626 GCA_018247575.1 Eurytides lysithous rurik | reverse complement strand
GAGTAAAATTTATAAATCTTAATTAGCACATAATTCCCGCAACGCTCAAATTTAAAAATAAATTACAAGGAATTATCGACCCCGCGCTCCATCAGTTTCCATGGTGTTTTGCACCAGAGAGATCACGCACAATAATCAAATCTTGTTCATTTTTATATTTCTTTAAAATCTCATCAAACTGAATATTTCCGAAGACTGACCCAACAGCATTCACTATGGTTCTAAACTGTTAAAAATTTGATATGCGTCTATTATCCTACGGTGAGCATCGATAGTTATAGAGAAATTTTTAAAAATAAAGATATTTACATTGTTAAAAGCAAGTTGCTTTTACTTCTATATTAGTATTATACATGCTGCATCTTATGATAACAATAGCAGGCAATAATTTTACAATTTTTCCATATAAAAGGGCAGGATTATTTTTATGAAAGAGAAGTTAGAAATTATTAATATGAAAGAGAAGTGTTGCCACTGTCATTCAATACTTATTGTGGAAATAGATTACTCTGCAACCTATTGAGCAAAGTTCGAACAAGACTTTCTTTCTCTCGAAGATTGGTTTGAAGTCATGGTAAATTAAACGATTACTCGTTTCTGATTACTTTACAAAAAATAAAACAATATTAAAAGATCTTTACGAAAATGCATAAAATTAAATCTATTCTCATATAATTTAATCCGCACGCAAACTTTCTGTTAGGCGGAGAACAGTCGAAAATTTGTAAAAGGCAATAGACAATAGGCAAGATAGATAAATACTAAACCTGTAAGCTTGAAAAATATATAATCCATTATATATGATGTTAGGCTCTTAAGCGTATACAATATCCTGGAGCAGAAACACGAACCTAGAACGCAAAGAGGTCTTTGTCGCTTTACTTCAGTGATACGGCATTGTACTCGATTTAAGAGCCATGGCAACGCGCTTTGTCCACTTCGAATATTCTGTTTCTCAAACGGAAAGGTGTGAATTCATATTTGTAAAATAAGCAATATTTGCAATATTGAAAATTCCTTTCAACATTTCATGAATTATTTACTTAACATAGCCCAATATTTTTGCACCGATTTGAAACTAATAGTTGATTTCAAAGATCGTAAAATATATAATAATTGCATTTACAACTGCACCGAACAAAAAAAATATCTATTTAATTTATGGAGTAGGTGGGCAAACTAGCAAACGGCTCTCCTGATGGAAAGCAATGTCCATAGACATTTGCAACGTCGAAGGTTTTGCAAATGCCTTGCCCGCCTTCAAGTTGCGAATGTTTGAAAGGGGAGGGGAAGTAAGGGGAAAGGAGAACTAACATCCGCTTTACGCCAATTTTCTGTATTCTCGTGGTACTTATTCGGTTGGAGCCGACTCATTCCGTAGCAACGAAACTGCTGCGTGGCTCTGTCGCCGTAAAATTGGTGCAATTCTACAAGTATGTTATTATAACACGCATATGCACGTACATATATGAATGCAATATTATAAAGAAATTTTAATATTGAAATGAATAAAATGAAATTGAATCAACTATATCAGTTTAAACGTTTCAGACGCTGGTATACTCCACGAATGCTAGATTCACTGAGTCGACGTATTCCTGTTATTTTGAACAAGCTAATAACTAGAGGAAATTTAGATACTTAATAACTGACATATTTAAAATTTTAGAAAATTTTCTTTTTTTAAACTTGACAGTAGCGAGACGCCTTGGTATGGGCACCAAAAACAGTATCGCTCAGACCATGTTTAGCCCTGCACACTCAGTTATTCCACGTCACGCGGAGAATATATACCAAGGGTGGCCGAGTTCCTTGATAGTCCAGAGCCAGTTTTCAAAAATTGAAATTTTACGTATTAAAATACCCATTTACATGTTAAAATTTGTGGGACACGTACTAGTACGGGTTAGTGTAACAACATGGTTTGTCTGTGGATACAAAAAACAGTATATACAGGAAAACGAAACCGAAGTATATTTCCATTTATACAAAACGCCCGATACAATTTCTCTGAAAATGTACCCCGCATACATTGTGTTAAAAAGGTATACAAAAAAGTATTTTTTTTTCGTATCATTCTTCACTTGGGCGGAAATAAAATTTGTTATAACGTTGTAGGTAGTCGTTCATATTTGTTGTCAGTAATTAAAAAGACATTTTGAAACAAATGCGGAACGATTGTATTTTTTTAAAATATAAAGACACAAAAGTGAACGAACGCGGGTGAATTTATCGAGAGCCACAAATAATCATTCAAACAACCGCATGTAGCTAGCGAGCCGCAGGTTGGTCCCCCCTGATGTACACCATTACACCGAATAATTACGCTGGCAACATCTCTCTTCAAACCGAGACACGGTAGTGCTTACATGCTAAATGCTTGGCAGTAGAATAAGTGAATTAAATTGACAAATCCATAATTATAACACAAAATAAACAGTTGTATAAATAAATCGTCTCAATCGTAGATGGACCAAACATTTGATCACATATAATTTTCAAGTTGTATCTAATTTAAATTGTGGCACTTAATAATTTCAAAATGCGTCAGATTATTTATAATAATACGATACAAGCGATAGTGCAAGATTGAACATAAAGCTTATGAAAGCTTGCTCATAGTGTTGAATTTTGTATTGTTTTTCAAAATAAGTTAATTCTATTTAAAAGTTACAGTTATAATACTGACGATATTTATACTTAGTCTGGCTATACACACTGTTACAATTAAAAATAAACAAAATGTTACTTTTGAATTTTGAATCTTAAATTATGCGATTGTTCATTGTGTTTTTTCTATTTTCGCGCCAATATATTGTAAAATATTTTGTGATATTGAAGGGAGTGGGGTGATAAAAAGAACCGAATCGCTGTGATTGCATTACATAAAGTAGGTATGGAGCCAAATACAATTTTTAAAATCCTCCATACTATTGATAGGGACAATGAAACCTTCTTTGTTTGTGACCGAAAAAGATCTCACCGTCCACGTAGTGTTCGTACGAAACGATCAAAGCAGTAAGGAAAAGAATTCAAAGAAATCCTGTCCGAGATTTTATCTCGGGAGATGAAAATAGCAACTAGAACCATGTCGCGTATTTTAAAGGTGACTTAGGACTATAAGAGTGCTAGCCTATAAGAGACGCACTGGCCATTTCGTATCTGATAATTTAAATAAGAACAGGGCGGTAAAATCAAAATAACTACTTAAATGGTACGCCAAGGGAGGTCACAAAAAAGTTTAGGCACAAGTGTATCAATATACACTAGGGGGTAGTTAAGCCCCTTAATAACGGGCTTAACTACCTTCTCAAGAATGGTATATTGATACACTTGTGGCTTCTCAACCATGTTCAATAACCAAGAATGATATACAATAAGCAAGACTAGGCGCCGGGTCATAAAGCTCGATCCACCCAATCTTGGTGAGAAACGAACATTCCGGACTTCATCAGAGCTGAATACTAGCCGTCATCTAGTCTAATCCACTGGATGATGATTTATGATGAGTAAGGCCTGCTCTAAACGCCATGATAATTTGGAGTCAAAAATATTGAAATTAAGATTAAGAGAAATTGGCAGTGAAGAATTTTCCCATAGAAATAGTACGTGCTGTTATTTATAACTGGCCTCAACGTTTAAAGCACGATGACGAAACCAGCAAGTGGAGTATCTAACGGCAAGCGACACGCTTGCCTATCCACTATAGCAGCACAGTGCATGTTGACCGCAGTGAGCTGCAATAGTTGATCTAGGTTAACTCCAAACTAAACATGGCTTCACGCCGCGCTCGTCTTCAGAGACATAAGATGACCCATGCCTATGCTCAGTAGCGGTTCCGGTCCCGAATAATTTATTTATAAATTTAAACGTTGCGGAAATTAGGTGCTTATTAAAATTTATAAATTTTACTCCTTAGTAGGGAAAGCCGGGCTTAATACTATGTCCAATAATTATTGGGCATAGTAGAGCAATTGCTGTTGAAACATAGTCAAATCGGCATCAACAAACAAAGATCAGCGAACTTACAAATATATGGGAAACAAATACGTAAAATTTAATCGATATACATTACGCCAAGTAGGAGGTACCAAACTGACTTGGACAAAGTGTATCATTGGCAAAAGAAGATATAGCTAATGCCGGATGCTGCCATTAGCAGCTATCGATCCCGTTACTGCGTCCGGCGAAATTGTACAGCGAGTACATCGGATATAAAGGCACACTTGCATAGGTCTTCATATGACTTGTTAAGAATATGATCAAGGATAGGATAAGGTCAGCGTTTCTGACCCAAGCAATTTGTTTAATTCAGCATCATCCGCCACGCAGTATTTTGTGGTATCAAACAAATAAAAATCATATAAAGAGATATAGGCACAGATTGTAATGTTCTATACTATTTACTTTTTATATTTTTTTAATTTATCAGATCGATGCAATAAATGGATATAAATATAAACCTTTACCATAATTTTGTTTTAAAAGGTAAAAAACAAAACTGTTTCAAAAGAATTATTAAATATTGAATTATTAATTATTGAAGAAGTGATGTTTACATAAATAACGAAAATTATATATTCATTCAATCAACCATACAAAATTTTGGGTTCTCGATGTAGAACTCCGTTCGCGTTAAGCCGGTTTTTAGACTTAATTGAATACTTTCTATAGGGAAAGTGACATAAAATACACGACGGGATTTAAATTTAACAAGATCTATGGATCAGTTAAATTTATTCTTGAGACCCCACCGTCAGTGACTGAATCAAAGGCTCTTAGTAATTTAATTATTGAAATTGTTTTTTTTTGAAGGGAAGGAAAATTATTAAGAATTAAACAAAAAATGAGGAAATATGAAGAAAAAGGATAAATTAAATGCCACAATGACAATGACAAAATAGATACCACAAGAGAAAGGTTTCAAAGGGTTAAAATAATTTATTTCGTACGCAATAACGCAACGCAATAATCCGTACTACTCACAAAAAATATCAGTGTCCAGGTGAAAATAAGTTTAAAATCCTACAATAAATGTTAATAAGATATCTAATTCAATTATGGAAATCCTAAAGCTAATCAAACCACCCCACACGATTACTATTTTCACGGTCTCAATTAGAATAAAGGTTTCAGTTTTAAACACTGGATGATAATACACATAAGGTTATACGCAATACGTTCCGATTTACGTCATGCGATCATAACTCTGCTATGTAAAAAAAATCATTCCGCACTCGTTTAAATAAATTTCTTTCCATTATTCATAATATCTCGAACTTGGCCAGACGGGACAGTGGCATAATCAACTATATGTCAACCGTCGTCTCAGCGTTAGGCTCTTAAGGCCAACACTGCATTTTAATATCTGGGGGCGGGTAATTAGGTCATTGATTTTTTTAATGAAACAACCTGTGTTTTGAAATAAACACCATTCCATTAAGCTCCATACAATTTGCCCATCGTTTCTTAATTTTTTTATCCCTTAAAAAAAAAAGAAGATTTGCCGAGGTCATCAAAATAGGTGTTTGATATATGATCTGAGAAGATTTCATCGTTGAAGTTAAATTCTTACCACTGAGCTATTTCTTCAGGTTTGGAAACAAGAAATGGGCACTCAGGGATAAATCCAGGCAATAGGGCGGATGAGGGATCAATTCTAAACCTATAGAGAGCAATTATAACCTCATGCATTTTTGCCATGGAAACTGCATATGTATGCAACTCTTGCGTTGTCCTGGTGCAAAATAATGTTTTTCTTGGCCTAATGCAGTCGATTATTTTTTGCAAATCCGGGTATAGCTGTAGAGTACCTCAACTGGCCATCCAGAACTTTCCATTGCTTCCGTGCTTGTACAGCAACAACGAAATTCAGTAAACCACTATTTTACCATTGAAATTGATGGTAAAGAGTTCTAGAGTTCCCACGTCGTATTTATCAAGCTAAGCCTCGGTTTGAGTGACGGTTTTTTTTTTTTTAACAAAAAACAATGCTTAATGAGGACAAAAAATTTACCTTTTTCCAATTTCTGCTCAAATCACGTGACAGTATGCCAATAGCTGTCAACATAACCAAATAATTGGCGCAGCGTATTCAAATGTTAAAAAAAAGTGTAGCGATAAATTTCTAAATGACTAAACAAAATTGAATACGTCACTGTTTACATCCATAAGATCTATTAGGATGACAATGGCAGTTGTAAAATTTTCACACGGGAATATGAACATGTATTAAATTACGTCTTATCAAGCGCGTAATGCTCATGTTCGTATAAGGTACCAGACGGAAAAATTTTCGAAGGCTATTTAAATATCAAAGATATTAACATAATAAACAAAGTAGTTTTATACAAACAATTATACAGTAGCATAATTGCTAATCAGTAATTTTCGGATGGCTTTGATTACTTATGTTGTAAATCTTGCTTGTAGAATAAAAGGAATTTAAGGAATATCGATGGGTGTTGAAGGAAAATTCAAAAAGTGTCATGTTATTATGAAAGAAAATAGCCGCGGCCTATTACATCCACATCAACGCTGATTGACAAATGTTAATAAGGTTAGTTTCGTTTACTATTGTACTTTGTTGTACAAATCAGCAGCGAAATAAAAGTGAGACTGTGTGAATGTGTTTGGAAGCTGGCACATAACGATCCTTAGCATAGACTACCATATTTTGATTGCTTTGAGTTGCAATCATACAAGTAAATAATGCGCCGCTACTGACATTGATAATGGCCTGTAAACCATCAACAATAAATACAGCTTCTTTTTAAATGGATATCTTATAAAAAGCAAAATGACGGTCCTAACATTGATTACTATCATGCGTATAATACGCATCTATATATTATAATACATGACGATAAAAAATTTTGTTCTATTCTATAGCGTACGCACAAAAATCTCCGATTATTTCACAGTTATTGTTTATATATAGGAAAAGCAGAATGCTTAAATTTACAGCTACAATATAATATCTTCGCCCTATATCATATCTTGCATTAATTGGTAATAGACATCGCTGATAGAACTCTGTTCAAATTTAGTGTGTAAAAATTATACAGTGGTCTTTATTAGCAAATATTTTCTGATCGTAACATTTCAGAACTAGTATGATACTCAAAATGGAACTGGACTTTATTTAGGTTATTTAGGCAAGACTTTATTCAGGCTATTTAGGTTTTAGGTTGGAAAAAACTATGAGAATAAATTTACTAATTAGGTGACGGTCTGACGGAACGATGCAGATCATTTATTTATATGGCAACTCCGGTGGCGCGCAAGATTTGATTTGCTCAAAGTTTGCTCCATGGGTCAAAAACTAGAAAACTCACTAGTTTGACATACCTATGCACCTTGTGAACTACCGAGGGCAAAGACCAAATCACGAAGTGTAGGATCGTAGACAACATCAACGCAGCAAGACGCCCCGTCGTAAGACACATACGGCTACTAATGTTAGCTTGCGGCACGCCAATAGTAAAGATTGGTCACATGCCGCATGTATCTCACGATTAACGCTATGATACACACGATATGGTAACTCGCATAACCATAACTGTGGAATGTCAAACAGCTACTTTGCAGTAAATTAAAACATAAGTACATCTTGTGTCCTCATTGTTTGCATTTCCATTGCATTGTCTTTTGTTGAAAACAAAAAAACCATCACTCAACCCAAGGCTTAGCTTGATAAATAACTCTTTACCATCAATTTCAATGGTAAAATAGTCTGTGGGACCTAAATTTGGCTTTTTGACACAGACAGGATATTTTGCGGTTATTTTTTTCATAATAACTGAAGACCCTGATTTGATTTAGAGCGACTTTTTAACTTATATATTAATTTAGATAAAATATTATAACAAATGTAAAAACCTATATTAGGTTTTTACAGAGAGTAGATAAGAATAACAGACTCGTAAAAATAAAGTATCATTTGCGGGGGTCGTATCCCCTTAGCCCATAGTCTCGTACCCCACTATAAAATCCCCAAAAATAATAAAGAAACAATTTCATTGAACATTTTGAAAAAAAAATGTCAAGTTACGTTTTTGTAAGTATTACATTGTCTTATTTTTACTTTGGCCATCCCATAACAAGTAAACTACACTAAAAATTTATATCAAGTGACGAATGTCTTTTACGGAAAAGAAGAAAGGTAAAATCTTTAGACCAAATATTTGTAAAAAAAAACGTGTTTTATTAAAGAACTCGATTTATACATAAACAAGCACCGGTAGTACAACTTCATATTTGTAGTGCGTGCAAAGGATTATTATTTAAAGTTTCAAATTCAATTAAGCAGACTAACTTTTGGCCTAAAATGACGCAAAATTCCGAACTTTCTGTTAAGTGATTTTAAAACCATCTTGGAAAACTAAAGCTGATGGCAGTCTCAATCCAAGTTTTTGTCGTGATGTGTATAAGGCAAGTTAGACGGTGATACGAAAATGGCATTAAACCACGATTGTAGGAAAAATAGATAAAGCTAAAATATATATTCTTATTGATGTTGCGGATATTTGTATCCGCAACTACAATTTCTGATATTCCAAATGAATATGTGCAATTGCATTCGCATCCACAAATATGAATTTCATAATTGGATCGAATGCGGATTTGAATCAGATTAAGGAACGCGCTGATTGGCCAACACACGATGTTTTTTATATGAATGGAAATAAGAATATTTTCTTTGAAAAAAATCTGTAACGACAGGTACTAGCAGAAAGCCACACTCATAAACACAATTTTGCCACGTTGTTATATTTCTAAATTGGAAGGAGACACAAGTGGCCCGTTACGTTGCACTAACGGTGTACTCAACTACGATACTACTATGTCCAAGATTCACATGGAAATACAAAATAATGAGACCAAGAAATCAGAAACCTGATTATGATAAGTGACATGTTTAAACACAACAGCGCTACTAACGTTTCGAATCATCGAAATCATCTACAATGCCAAACGAAACAGTTTGAGGCTTTTACCACTTACAGATGTAAAATAAATCTATGCTTAGTATTGTATTCAGAGAAAATAATACCGTGTGTGATAAAATTGAAAATATTTTTTACGATACTGAAGAATTTTTATACCATCCATCCAAAACTTGACATTGTTCCTAATGAACAACTAAATTAATTAAGGCTAAGATTAGGAATATTACGTATTGGCTTAATTAGCTTGATATTTTTTATTAAATAGTGACCAAACATAAGCTGATGTAATGCACGGATAACTGTTACAATGTGTCAATTTCCATATATAAAATCTACACATATTATTTACAAAATTTCTAGTAGACAGTATCATGAACTTCACTATTTTGAATCTAAACTACTTGTTTCCGCGCTACGAGCAGTAAATACACTGATGATGTTAGCTTTTAAACTAAGACAGTAGTGCTTACAGACTACTCTTTAGCACCTACATATTATTTTTAAAAAAAAGGATGCAGGAGAATCCTTTAACATATAAAAATATTATCTACTCTACATCCAATGACTTCTGCAAGAGTCTATTTCTTATTGAGATATAATATATACATTATTTAATATACTCACTAATTGGTTTTTCCCCATTCTCTATTATGAGCCTCTCTACCATCACCAATTTGATGGCAACTCATAACAGAGAATATTATAAAAACCCATTCCATGGAAAAATGGATCCCATGTCTATGCTTATTGGTCAAAATTATTGTACTTCTGCAGTTACTTGTATACAAAAGCAAAGATATTTGAATAGTCATGTTTTTTTATAACATGTTCAAATTAATTTATATTTAATGACAATACAAGTATTTGTTTTTAGTATATCAATTATTGATATCCCAAAACAAATCCGTCTATATATCATAATAACAATTAATGCTATTAAAAAAGAAATTAAACACTTAATTGGGGGTGAGAAAAGTGAGAAAACTTCAGACATTTTGGTTTTTAATAAAATCTCAGTTTTATAACCAATACTCTGCATGCTAATAATACCATATGAGTTCCTTGTATACATATTTTTTCAAACCATTAGTGTAAAAAAGTCAACATCAGTTCAAATTTAGTAACTGTACTAAGTTTGGACCGATGGACCACTGGTTAGTTATGCAATATACCAGGGGTATCACATGATTACCAGTCATTCTGCCCCAAAGGGCAAGATACAAGTACACTACACACCAGATTAAAGAGCAAGGTTTCTGAAACAACTTAGTTGCAGTTGTGTTGCTTATCATCAGGTGTTTAAGTTGCATTACTTGGTTGAATAAAAATTTTAGAAATAATCACAATTGACAACCCTACATTTTGACAACCCTAATTATTTTTCTACACACATTTTTTATATAAACATAAACAAACTGTTTGTGCATATGGCTGTCTCATTAATGTGTATGTATGAACTAATGTATTTACATGTACAAGTTCATACAGACATATAAAAGATGTGTATGCTCTGTGTAGGTCATAGAGCACATGTTTGTTTGTGTATTATATATAGTATATTTTTTATGGAGGAAGTAAATTAGTAATTGGCTCACCTGATGATAAGCAAACACCGCTGCTCATGGACATATGCAACTTCAAAAAACTGTGAATGTGTCACCAACCTTAAAGGTGGAAATAGGAAAGGGAGAGGGGGGACATAGGGGTCACCAGTCAACTCACTCACCAGACGAAAAGTGGAAGCACAAAAACATTCCCTATACACCAATTTTCTGTGAGGTTGTGGCACAAACCAGGTTGAAGCAGACTATATATGTATTATAAGCTACTTGTTAAAGACTTAGTTAAAATTGATTTAACTGAGAATTGAATCTCAAGCTTCAAGCATTATCTTAAGCATTATTATTAATGATCAAAACAATGTTGTCAATTAAATTATTTGTCATTTAAAATAATCATAAAGTCACTTGTTCAACTGACTAACCCATTTATAACCTCAACATGACGGTATAATCTGTGCATAAATGACAAAAGGTATTTAATACTTTTATTTAATTTTAGCAAGCACACATGAAAAGCCTTAATGATAGCCGTTGATTTATTGATATCTTAGTTTTTGTTAATTATTTACTAATAATTATAAGGAAAATCTTTTCATTAGTATGTGTAGAAAAAAAATATGTAAGACTTTAAATATACTGTATGTTAAGGAACTAAGGATATTATATATATATATATATACATATATATTTATATAATACAGAAAACTATAATTTATTTTTCACCCTTGAGCATAAAAATTAAATTTGAAGAATTATATGATTCAGCAAATTCCGAGGTTTCTTTGACAAAAGAACTCCATATAATCTAAACCGTAAAATCAAGTATTTGCCAAATTAGTCAAATTCTAATCAATCCCCAAATATTTTTATAGTTAAAATGTAACATAGGCATTGATGGCACTGCCAGGAACTATAGTGATGCAGGAACCAAAGAATGTATTTTGTTGCTCTTTTTGTATCCTTTTTACACCAATGTATCTTAAGTACGCTCATATCAAGTCCAAGCAGAGCATGAATAGCTTGGACGAGTCCTAATATTTATCTTAACTACATACACACATAATATGTGCCATATTTATACATCTTGGTTTATATTCTAATAAGAATCTGTTATCTCTAAATGTAAAAATTAAATTATATTATTAATTACATTATGTAATTTGACTCAAAGTTATAAATATTACAATAAAAATATCTACCGAATAATTTAATAACTTCAAATCATAATATTATTTTAAATATTATTTTAAAACAAACTTTAATTTTTAAAAAAAGGTAATAAGTAAACACAGAAGTATACTTCAACTGTATGCACATTTAACATTTCCATTCAATTTAAAAATAACCATGTTTGAAATGTGCATAATTATTATGTCTGGTACCTTGAGCAATACTAGATTTTCTAACAAGAGTGTATCTGTCTGCCAAAGTCATACATTAAACAGCCAGTATATGATTAATATAATTTTTAGTAATATGCTAAGAATCATAAACTTAGTTGACCTATATTTGCGCTAAAATATTCATAACTAAAGAATAGAATAAATGTGACTTCATTTTATAGTTTGTGTAGTAGCTGAGAAGATAGGGTGTTCATATGAACACATATATTTATAACATGTAAGTATATGTGTATATTAGGATATTTTTACCTATTTTATATATAAATGCATGAATATTAACCTATTAAAACGATTTTATAGTCGTAGAAGTAACAATGAAAAATAATTTTTCTGATGTTCGTCCATGATTACAAAGCCTTATACATCCACGATCAAGTATTCGTATATCGATCTATACCCTGTAAAAGTCAAAATTTGTCTTCGTATTACATAAACTATATTTATAAATCAAAAATATCAACAATTCCGTAAAGACATCAACTTAAAATCATGAAGACTCGAAAATTACGAAGTATACCTACTTATATTATGTAGTTGGTACCATGCACGTAGCAGTAAAATATGGAGGATGCAAATCCGAAACCATTGAAAAAATGTGCCTGAAGCAAATATCTCTATATCTGTTACTTCTATTGCCATTTATTTTATTTTCCTCTATGAAATATGATCATTTTTAGTTATAAACTTCCCGTTCTAAGACGAAATGTAGATAATTTCGATTCGATCGAACCGCCCTATGCTGATGTTGATGTAGCATAAATTTTTACTTACCAGACTGAAGAATGACATATTCCAGTAGTAAAACAAATAATTAAGGACAAAGAAAAAAACTATAAGTAATTTGTATAGTTTATACGCAAAATTAAGTTAAGTTTCACTATTTTTTCCACAAAACAATAACACTACGCGCAATCACCATCGCATTATCACTCTGAAGTTGTTGACAACGAAATCAATACCGCCAACATAACATAATATAAAGTAACTCAAATAATTCATACATTGTATATTGTCAATGTTCAAAATTAAAATAAAATAAAGATAACACTTATTATTTGGGATTATGTTAAATATTCCTTTTTTCACTGTCAGTAAACTCTTATACCAGAGTCGTGAACACGCATGTCTCCGGGTATTGATTTTTCCGTTTTCCCTTCTTACCAAAAATATTTAGTGTGTACTGTATACATCTTTCTAAAATCTATTTTTTTGTCACTCTATATTAATAAAACTGCGGAAGAGCCATTAAAAAAATCTGCAATGCATTGCCATGATAAAATAAAAACTTATTATTTTAACTCAATTATATTAAAGAAACAAATTATATTATATGGTTATAAACCATAACGTCGATTGTAAAAGAAGTAACTCATGGGCTTGACTAGTATACTGCCTTATCTAATGCAGAGTGCATTGACTCTCGTGCGCACACATTGATATTTCGTAGCTAACGAACTGACCGTGAAATCGAACTGCTCGAAATCGATCGATCGAAAGTAGACCGTTTCTGACGTCTTAGAATTTATGAAAGGAATTTATATAAAAACGTCGTTTAGCTTCTGGTGCTGGATATTTAGCAATAAGATATTTAACAAAACTTCCAGACCCACTTAGCTCTTTACAGGTGGCTGTTTTGCAACTATTCTCTAATTTTTGAACTCTTGGATATAGGTTATAGAATGAATTTTAAAGCTGAATAAACTCAAAACCCCTCTTCATTTTGCCAAACCAAACCTATATACTACTAATAAATTTAGGTGGACTCGTCCTCCCCTCCGACACATCTTATTGTGACAGAGGGGCTCCAGTAACCGTTGCCTGGTCACCGAAGGTGAAGTCAAGAAGAACCCAATCACGGTCAGCCCATGGTATAGGGCTGGCCTGAGGGGACGCACGTAATGGGTTCCTAGAGCTCATTTTGGATGCGAACCGGAGGAGGATGTGGGGGACGAATCGAAAGTGGTGTGGCCAAAATTCCTCGGTCTCTGCAACCGATTGAAAGTCGCGGGAGAAGAGGAGTCTCAATACCCTCCGTGACTGAAATTGTAGAAAGCGGCAAGGCCCAAGACCAGGTCCGCCCTTCGGGGCCAGAAGGCCTGTTGCTTTTGAGCACAGGCTCAGATGTGGCGGAGATAGTCCATCCTTGCTCCAGCAACAGCGGGTGTGGCTAAGCATTTACCCCACGGAAAAAACAGTGCGTTCGTTCTAAGTTGGCAAGATGTTTGAAGATATCCTTTCCTCTCGTCGCCTTAACTAATCCCTATCTCGCCTATAGACGGTTCCGCCTATAGATGGAATTGCAATTATGGATTACTATGCATATCTGCTTTTTGTCAGATTAAGCATTTACTGTCAACACAGTAGTACTTTTACCACCATATGGAAATTTTGCCAAAGAGTTTTACCACTTTGGTTAATTAGCAAGAAAACCTTTGAAACATCCATAAAGGTTGCTGATCACGGTGTAACAGTAGTTATAGTTAAAACAGATAAGTCGGGATTATAATTAGCGCGTAGTTCCCTAAATTGTAATGCTGTGAATTGACTTTTTTTGTCGGGATTAGGAAGCAAGCAGCTCACCTTATGGTAAGTGGACGCTGCCGCCCAAGGACTTCTACAAAAATCAATTGACTTGCAAATGCGTTGCTAGCCTTTAAAGTGGGAGTATGCTCTCTTCTTGAAGGTTTCAGTGTCATATCGGTCCGGAAATAACGCTGGCGACAACCGATTCCACAAGTTGGTAGTACGTGGGAGAACATTTCGAGACAAGTGCACGGTGGTAGATGCCAGCAACCCAGGTGGTATGGATATCTGGAGGTTGGCCGCGTTGTTAGGAGACAGAACTCAGCAGCTGGTATTAATCCGAACAAGTATAACTTTTTTCATTATAAGTGGGTTTAATAATATAATATAAATGTTCTAATATCTTGTATTAATTTAATGTAAATTAAGAACTCGAATTAAACAAAAAGTATATAAAATTCAATTAAACAAGAACGTGACGTTTAGCTTTTGACATTGTTACTTTTCTGTACGGTGAAATATGAAACAAACTCAATGTTGATTCTAAAATAACTTAATTCATTCGTAGATTATAATGAAATCTATTAGGGTAGTGAAGAAAACTCTAGCAATGGCTTTTTTTTTAAGTGCAATTTGGTTTTTGCTTTTTTGGAGCAATATCGGGATCTTAAGGTATTTGTTAATGGAAATATTATTGTTTATGTTTTCATTTTAGGCAATATAATATAAAAACAACAACTAAAATTATGAACTTCCACTCTAGGCCATTATTGTAGTGTTAGTTACACAAAGTAAACCCATATAAAAGTATAAAAAATTATAATTTACTGTTACTTATACTAAACAAAGTATATAATTTCTCACTATTTTTTATACACTTAAATAATTTATATATAATCCCAATAAATATTACAAATAAATATTGGCCACTGCACTTAGGCAGTGTATGGTAATATAAACATATTTTTATATTAATACATTCCATAACAAGGTTACATATTATATATGTTTAAATTTGTTTGATGACATATAGTGTTTATTGGGATAGTCAAAACCTAGTAGGCATTGTTCTGCAAATATGTACATGCATTACAATGTTCATGATTGTTATTTATTAACCCTTAGCACTCCATAGGTGCCGCTATTGTGCTATATGCTTTCATTGCAGTTAGAAAAACCAGTATAGTTTGCATTCAATGACTAGCAGATTCTGTGTTCAAAGTTACTGTGCATTATTTTTTTAATGAATTTTTTATTTTATATTATATTAGATTTACCCTCACTCCACACTCTTAAGTAAAAGAAAAACACTCAGAGTGCTAAGGGTTAAATGCTAGACAAGATGACATAACATAGTGCCATCTAGTGGCAAGTCATAATCAAATAACACAAAAATGCTATACTACTATTTATAGCAAACTGCATGGCAATCAAATATGCGGTATAGAAGTTGTATGCTCTAACATTTTTTGGTAATGACATGCTGCAGAGTTGTTGCATTAAAATCTTTTCCATCAAACATAAAGATGAATACCAAATTTTTAAGTGATTAGTTAGATAGTGTGAAAGTTTGCAATTACTGTTTTTCAAACTTTTATTAAATACATAGAGACACTGAAATACAAGACATTCAGCAAATATCCTAATTTTACAACTTGTTCTCTCTGGTTGGTTCTCTCAAGTTTGTTTCGTTAGCAAAATCTTGTTCTGGTTTTTCAAGTATAGGTAGTATTATAACTTAATTTGGCTTTTTAAATAAAAGTAAATTTTTTTAAATATTTTGAAAAATTAAAGTAACTAATAGGAGCAATAGATTTATTTTATTAATAATATATAAGAATCTAGTTTATTTCAATCCTAGAAATAAAAAAATGCTAATGTGATGTATTGAAACTTTCAGCTTCGAGAACATTGAATCAAAAAGTATACCATTGGCTGTCAAAAACAAGTTATGTTTTGTAAACCATATAGATTTCCGGTCTCATATAAAGAATAACACTAATTTGAAAATGATATATTATGTGACGCCAACATATCCAAGGCCAGAACAAGTGCCAGAGCTCACAAGATTGGCCCACACATTGATGCATGTGCCTCGTATCCATTGGATTATTGCTGATGACCAACCAGTATGCTCAGAACTGGTGTTGAGCATTCTCAGGTAAAGAAAGTTCTATTAAAATTTCTTAAAACCCAATTTTGCCTTCCAGTTTATAAGGTATATTTTTATATTTACTTTCACTATATTGATACTTTTTTATATCACAGTTTTAATGAGGTTAGCTTACTGAATATCATGTCAAGTATGAGAATTGGGCAATCTAAAATATGCCTATTATTAAACGTTTTTCTAATTTAGAAAAGCAAATTATTTTATTCAAAAAATATTTAACCTTTTTTATATATATATTTCTATAAATTTTTAACAGGTTATTATCAAGATGGACATGTAACATATAAAATATTTTTTTTTATTAGCCACTTGAACGGCTGGAAGTCGCTAATCGTTTTTGGCGGCAAAATTCCGCACGCAATAAATATTTATAGTCTAAAAACTGCATAACATACTTGATAAAAACATTTGTAAAAAGTAAGTGTAAATTACAAGTACAATTTCAAAATAAAAAATACCTTTGTTTACGTCAGCTTATATAGAACGAATCAAAATAAAAATATATGTTTAAACCTTCCATTTTGAAAATTTTGATAATACAGTACCCAGGGATGTTCAAGTGGTTAAGATAAAATAGGCATTTTTGATTAGCACCATTACATTTTGTATCCAACCATTGACATTAGGCAATAACGTTTTTAGAATTGACCTGGTAGTCCATTATATTTTAGGCATTGGATATATAATATCTTGAATGATTGATGAAATCTTCCGTTCTTTTATTTCATGAGGCATTTTTATAAAGACAATATTTGATTTTTTTCAGGAGAACAAATCTACCCTTTACTCACCTTTCTAGTCCAAAACCATTTCTGTATAAAAGTAGTAACTTTCCTCGTGGGGTATCAAATCGTAGAGCTGCTTTGGACTGGCTACAGAAAAATGTTGAAGAGGGCATTCTTTATTTTGGTGATGATGATAATACTGTTGATCTACAGCTCTTTGAAGAAATAAGAAATACTAAGAAAGTATCCATGTTCCCTGTCGGTCTTATTGGGGGATATGGTGTCTCTTCACCAGTTGTCAAGGATGGAAAGGTGATTAATTATAGCATGATCTTTTTAATGTCTTTTTTTCTTTTTATAATTATTTTCAAGAGCATGCTGCTACTTAAACATATGTATAGTTTTTTAATTTAGTCAAAATAACTGTACCAATCATTCTACTACAAAAAAGAGTTTTCTCTAAATATTTATTTGACAGTTATACATTGACTTAAACAAAAGTCATGATCATTTACATTAAATTTAAAAATAAATTAATAAAGTAAAGAATCTGTGATTTTAAACTTAATTTATTAATTTAAATCATTTATTTAACTAAAAGTGAAACAAAGTTTAATCATTTGTCATTATTCGAGATACATTGTCTGACCAGTTCCTCTGTGTTCCATCTGTGCCAATTATCAATTAATTTTAAACTTCTTTTATTTTTTGATAAGGATATTTTACAAGGTTGGTCTCATTAATATTCTTTTTGTTATTGGATTTCTTACTTCAAAGATACACCAAGAAATTCCTTAAAGTCAGATAACATTGCCTCAGTCAACATTGGCATGTATAGTTAAATTTATTGGATGAAGATTTTCTATTTTTATCATTAAATATTATAGTATTGTATGTATGTCTGGTTGCTCACATTTATTTTAATATATTCAAGCAGACAATAGACTTCAAATCAGAGTGCCAGCTTTCATAAATTTGTTAATTTGTATTTAACAATTTCAAGTACTGATTTATCATATATGATGTGTATGTGAGTGTGTGTGTGTGTGTGTATGTGTGTGTGTGCGCGTGTGAGAGCGTGTGTGTAAGTATGTTTATAAATGTTTTAAGTTTAAAGTAGTGACTCAATCTCCTCATAAGTAAGTGGTTGTAAATATTTAATTAATTCTTTTTTACATTTATAGTATGTCATATTGTAGATAGAAAATTTCTTGTTAATTTTTTAGCAAATGAAGTTTTAACTTGTAATTAGCAAAATATATAACTTCCTTACAGATAGTAAGTTGCTTAGTTGGTAAAGTCGCTCCATAGAATATTTTCTTTTTTTTAAATACATTGTTTTTATTAGTCCATGTTGCGCACGCTCTAATTGTATGAGTTTAGTTTTTACTGCGCCTTCCCAAATGGTGATGCAGTACACTAAAACTGATTGCACCAATGCAATGTGAATATCACTTAGAAGCTTATTTTGGCACTTGGGGTCTGTAGTATTCATGGGTACCATATGTTATTTATGGGTACGACATGCCTGAACGTACGGAACATCCAATTTAATTTTGCAATTCTGATGTTGACATGCTCAATATGGGGATGCCATGATAGTCAAGTCTTGTTGGACAAGTGCAGTTATTTACAGTGTGACAGTTATGTACTCTAATGTGATAGTCTTCTGGTGGTTGTGTATGGTTAGAGATGCTCAAACAGATATATTTAGTTTTAAGTGTATTTAAGGTTAGCATATTATTATTTAACCAGTTAGCTATCAGAGTCATTCCTAATTCGGCTGATTCTTTAGTCTTCTGCCATGTGACCCCAGTAAATGGGATCGCCGTGTCCTCAACATATGAAATTATTTGTGCATTTTTGATTTATAGATAACATAGGTAACATAACCTATGTAATCTAAAAATCAAATAATATTTTTAGTGTACATCAACGGATGTACACTAAAAATAGTGTAGGCCCCAGCACACTTCCCTGTGGCACACCATATGATATGTCCATGTATATATATTGACTGAGTTTTACACGCTGTTTTCTGTTAGAGAGGTAGTCTATAAAGAGATCAAGTGGAGTACCCCATATGCCGAATCTTTCAAGTTTATGTATAAGGTCTGGAATGGAAACGTCGAAGGCTTTCATGAGGTCCAAGAAAATTGTGAGGCATTTATGACCCTTATTCAGTTTATTTATAACTGAGGATGTATGAAAAGTGACTGCATCGTCACAGGATTTACTTTGTCGAAAACCAAATTGATTTGGTGATAGTAGTTTGAACTTGTAAAGATATTTTAATATACGCACATTTAATAATTTTTCTAGTATCTTAGATATTGCTGGTAAAATGAGAATATAGATGGAATCATTCTGAGAAAACTTATATATAGTCCATTGAAAAGTTACATTTAGGGTTGCATTTTTCAGTAAAAAGCAGTTTTATTTTTTTTATGTGAAGGGGGGAGGGTTAGTATAAGATAATATAGTATAAGTAGCACAACTGGAAGAATAAGTAGAGGAGGGGAAACGCCTAGCCTTTTCTACCTACTTAGAATTCTCGTAAATATACACTCTGAATAGAATTTATTGTAAAAAGTAATAAATATCAGAGTAACTTGTAGTAGTAGTGGCCCATTAATCTATATAGTTTCTTAAATTCTTAAATACTTACCTTTACTTTTTATAAAGAGATCTTAATAAACTAGTGATTGCCTAGTGTTAGAAATCAACCAGTCAGTCTTCAGTATAGAGGATATTCATCACAAAATATTAATTTTTTGTTTTTGACATTTGTGGAAATCTAAAATTTTTATATGTCATATAAAAATATCTTTAATATTAAATATAACTGCCAAATTATAGTTTATATTACATAGATTTTTATTTTCGGTTTTATTACTCAATCATACTTCTCAATAAAAAGGATGCAGTATTGTCTTTTTTTATGGAATAGGCTGACAAACGAGCAGGTGGCTCACCTGATGGTAAGCGACCACCGCATGGACATTTGCAACAGAACTTGCAAACGCGTTGCCAGCCTTTAAGGGAGGAAATTTTAAAAGAAGGAGGGAGAGGAGTGAGATGGAGGTATGATGATAGAGGGGGAGGGGTGTTGGAGGAGGGTAGTTAGTATGGAGGAGGAGCGGGGCGGGAAGAAGGGAGAGTATGGAAGGGGATGGGCCAGCGGCCACCTAGCTCACTGGACGAAACGCGGAAATACTTCCAAGTTACGCAGAGCCGGCCCATTCAGCAGCAGGAACAGCTGCGTGGCCGTACCACCATCGTAAAAGTATAACAAACCTACTTCACTGAACAATTTAAATTTATTTGTAATATCTCTGGAATAGTAACTATAAAGCCTCGAGCCTCGGTAATAGATTTGTGTTTTATTATTATATACGTCTTATCTCATTTTTATGAACTTTATATCCTTCTCTATATTCAGGTAGCCGGTTTCTTCGACTCCTGGCCAGGCTCAAGGACATTTCCGGTCGACATGGCTGGTTTCGCTGTCAACATCGAGTTCCTAAAGCCAACTGCCACCATGCCCTACATCGCGGGCCACGAGGAGGACAAATTCTTGGTTAGCCTAGGATTGAACATGGAGGACATCGAACCCCTGGCCGACAACTGCACCAAAATACTGGTGTGGCATACGAAAACGGCCAAGTACAAAAAGCCAACCGTGAAAGTTGATCTTAAGCAATTAGGCGAAGTGCCAAAGTATCGTAACTTCGTCAATCTCCTGAAAGAGACGTCCAGGCTCGGCATGGCAAGCGTGGAAGCCAATAATGGAACGAAACCATATATCACTCGCAACCGCAAAAGCTATGACACTATTCTCGGTCTCCAATAACTTTCAATAGCAGTCCATCTATCGCGTTTAAATTATCGTATGAGAATATTGTTTTATTAATTAATCACATTTTCTATCTAATAGCTGGTAGTTTTGTTTGTGCCGTTGCATCCAATAACAAATGCTAACGTATAATATTAATTCTTAAACATAGTAGTAGTTAAACAAGCATAATCGAAATTACTTTATCATATGCAGAAAAGTGACGGGCGGAGATGTAGAGAGAACTAATTAACAAACGAGAATGTTCGCTTATTCGTGTGTAACGAAAAAAAATCTGTGATTTTGATGCACGTCAATCATTTGTTGAAGAGCTTTATTTTATACACCAACTAAACACTGACCGTGGTTTCAGACGTGTGAATTTAAATGTTGAGTCATATTGTCGTGTTGAAAATAAGCCTATTTTATCTATTGTCCAAAAAACATCAATTATTAAAAAAAAAACATACATCAAAGCTAAAAAATATTACTAAATGCATTCGATTCTTGACAATATCAATAAGTATAACTTAACATGATGTTTGGGAGATCGCATTTGCACCTACAAACGTTTCGTTCTAGTAAATATCCTTTAATTGATCTCAGACTATTTTCTTTTTTGTTTTCTCTTTTTAATATTGCATATCCAAGGCGACAGTGAAAAGTATTATATTATTATAAAATAAGTTTGAAATGTGACCAACTACCGGAAATAATCATTCATTTCTGTATTTTAAGTTTAAAACAAATTAGGTTATAACATCAAAATTTATGTGTATTGTCTATGTGTTAAAAAGCAATTTTTTGCTATAACTTAAAGTTACAAATGTAATAAAATTTATGGTTAAAGAACTTTATTTCTCAAAGAATAAATACATTATTCACTTTAAACAAGGCAATACAATTTATGATTTTAGATTGAACTGAAAATGTTTTTTTTAATATTTAATAATCTTAATATCAATTAGGTAATCGATAATTAAACATCGAGAGGTAATCGAAAAGACAATCTAAAAATGTTTTAGCATAATAACCACACGAAAAGAACTAAAAACTGTGAACATTCATTGTTATTTTTAAGTCCACGGCAAAATGAACAAGGAAACCTTAAATTTATTTTTAGATAGCAATTAATTTTAATAATTTTGTCTAAGATTTGTGTAATATAAAATTTCCCTTGTTATATTATTAATTTTACTTATTTTTTTTGTTATTCTATAATCTTTTAAAGCTATCCTATGGCGCTTAAACAGGAACAGATTAATACCTCATTTTTACATTTTTCCGTGTAGATCTTGAGCTTGAGAATATACTGTTAAATTGATTAAAAAAAGTTTGTTATGATAACCAATATCGTCGACTGAGACATCGATATATTACAATAAGAGAAATTTCCCATTTAGCCTACTTTGCTCTACAAACTTTATAAGAACTATATATATATATATAATGGGTACATACATATGTGTATATAGCCTGACATATTTAATAGGTATATAAATTATAGGAACAACGAGTAGACTAAACGGAATTGGTATCATTTCATTTGTGAAAATATTAAACTTATATACCGATATATATTACTATATATCGTGGCGGATTATTATAAAGTACAAATTAACTTCGAAACGTTATAATCGATCATTGGAAAATTGAGGTGAAAATTTAAGGTTAATTTTATACTTTATCCCTTTATAGTTAACCTTCCGACGGTGATTTCCGATTCCGATCGTAAGGATTTCGACAGATTTAATTTTATTGCAATTTATTTAAGTGTTAAGTTCTTGTCAATCTCTTAGTAATTTTACCAAAGGTTCGTTAATACAATATTGTCTGATAAGTCTGCGTTTAATTGAAACGCGATATATAATTACTCGAAACATTATTGATCTGTCTACTTTTAAAAATAAATTTTTAAACATATTTTTTATGTTTAATTGGTCGTTTCAAAATTAGCAGATATTTTTTTGTAAATTAATAACGTTATATTAAATATTATACCGTATAATATAATATTAATGTCCCGTTAGTTTGTCAGTTTTCATTTTAATGCTTGTACTTAATTGCTTCTTTATTTTCAATTATGAAAGACTTAGAATTCTAAAAGAATACCTCTTTAGTTCTTGCAATCGTGGTAGTTATCAATTCATACCAAGCATGTTTACCTCACAATTGCGTCCAACACATTATACTGATACATAATACTTTTGCAATATTTCGTTTTAAATATGTAGATTAAGAATACATTAGGATACGCACCGCGATGGTGCTAAATCATCTAAAAGAATGAAAAATTACTTTAATAGTTTAGGACGATAGTGTGGAGATAATATATTTAATTTATCAGAACACCACAATGACGGTATTTTTGTGGGTAAAACAATTCTTAGATTGAACAAATCGTGTGATCCTAGGTAGGTACAAATAAATTTTCGGTATAGTTGTAAAATGGTTATCTACCAGTTAATCGAGTTGGTTTTGTTATACTTTAAGTAACTTTAAAAGCTTTTAAAGGTGCATTATAATTCAAAGTTTATTCAAACTGTCATTATAAGTACATATGAGCATGTAGGGGGTCTCTATATGAAATAAAAAAATATTAGTGAAGTGCAATCTTTGCAATTCAAGAGCTTTGAAATGATTAATATCAGTCATCATTGCTTATTCTCCTTGTTTTTTTTTTTGCAAAAAGGTAAATTATTTTGTGTAGAATGACCTCGTTACCTATAAATTTTATACAATGCAATATATAATAACAAAATACTTCATATTCAAGAATTGTATATTGCGTTGTTATTTTTGTATGTGTTGTTCCGTTATAATAGTGTTTTATTTATGTCTTAAAATATTTTTATTTAATATGCTGTTCGTTTCAGTGAAATTTAATGTTCCGTTTCTTTTTATGTTTTGGGATTCTAAAATGCAAGAATTTGGCATAATATTCGATACCCTTTATAACGATCAAATAAATAATCTATAACTTATCATACATTTTATTTTTTAGTATAACTATTCTAGGGCTATCGTTTTAAGGGATATTAAAACACAGAAATTTATTCTGTTTACATGTTTGCATGTGGTTATTTGGTCAATTGTTTATAATGTATACGTTTATTTTTATAGCTAAGATGCAAAAATATGTCAATTTGACTTCATCGAAGTTAAATAATACACTGAAACTAACTATGAATAATTTTATTGCTATTTACAATGTTTAAAGTATTCATCATTAAACATAAGATTGTGTTACAATCTTTTTAATTTTGGCTAGATTTTATATGTTGTTACAAATCATAATAGTTTCTGTCTGCAGAAGTATTCCAAAGACAAAATTCTGTATAAACATTTATGGTTTTTTTATTTGTTATAATATTGTATTTCTCATGCTTAACGGTTAATGAATGATGATCGTCAGAATTGAGAAATGTTTTCATAAGCAGTATCTGTAACATTTTGCAGTGAAATTATGTGAAAGATATCAATATGTCTATTAAACAATTATTATATAATTAACACATAGTAACTAAACATAATTGTTATTCATGACATACACTAAGTACTTACAAAACTATATTTTATTTTTCCTGAAATTTACCATGAAGCTGTAATAGCTTTGTATTCTGTATTCGCTACTCCAACAGCTTCGCTAGTCAAATTACTCGGAACAAATGTGTATAAACCATTAAATCTGCTCGTTTCATTTGTTATATCCTATTCCACATTAATCTACCCTAATGTATATTAGTACCGGTATTAAATTAAGTAACAAGCACCAGATTCTTTCTTATTTCTATACCACACAACATGTCACCTTCAATATAGCATGGTACTGAGAAACCATGGCAAGTATGATATTGTTGATAAAATAAAATTATTATCGAATAATAATGCTTTCTAGATAACCAGGTTGATATCAAATTATTTGCTGTGGTTTTCTCATAACATCCATTGAAGAAACAACACAACATTGCTCCAGGCCTAGCTTACAGCTTAGACGGGCTTAGTTCATATTATCCAGGCTATTTCAAGATTCAAATTATAAAATGGTCAACATCACTAAAGAAAAAGAATCCCGCTTAATTTCTTTTGCTTGTCTTAGGAAAGTAAAGCAATAAATAGCCCATATATGCCCCACAACTGGGAAAAGGCCGCCCTGTTGTTTACTGCGGACTGGCAGACTTGCCGTATCTTAGGAAATGTTTTATACTACATATTCCTTTTATTTCACCGTAAATTACCTTTTTTGTTACAGGGGGGAAATCTTCAAAAGATACCTTGCCTCCAAATAAGAAATCCCCTAGAACGAAGAACCCTACATAACCTTTTCTTCAGATAATCTTTTATCTGAAGAAAAGGTTATGTAGGGTTAGGAGAAACTACTAGGTGACCGCCCTAAATGCATTTAAATAACCTTTAACTACGTGTTAAATATGAGTATAGTTATATAGTAATAAAGATCAGTATTAGAAATTTGTTGATTAGAATCGCCGGCTCATCGTTAAGGGAAATTGACTTGATTCCTGCTATATTCAATTTACTTCTAGCTAATGAAACTTCATCAATTCCTTACAATAACATTTAATTAATGTAGATACATAATATTACAAAAATATAATCACATTTCTGAACACATCATTGTGCGATTTGGTTGAAGAAACCAACAGTATTAAAATAGTATAAATATATAATTAATTAAAGTACATATTTTTACATCATATACTTGTACCTAATAAGTGAAGAGTAGATCTTTCACTTCATGTGAAATATTTCGCCTTACATTTCCAATCTGACAATCAGACGCATGAATTAGGTACATAGTAACCATCTAATTTGTGTGAATTAAATTATTGATTTAGAACTTCGTTCAGCTTCTCTTTGTAAGTTGGTAGTTCAACGTCGTCCCAGTGCAGTGTCACTTTATTGAAGAATCTGAAATACACATTCATTAATTATTTCAATAGCTAATGATGCGTACTGTTAGCAAACGGTGGCCCGGTGGTGGTGTCAAACCTTCCTATCGATAAAACAACAGGCCCTGCATTCCTATATAGCAGTTGCATCACAGATTTTAAATGCCGACGTGGGTCTACCACTGAAAAACTTTACTGCCGTGTTTGGTTTTTTCTTGCTACTAACTTGAGTAGTGATGTCGAGACCATATTTTTATATTTGTCTCATAAGATTTTGATGAAAGATATACTTTAGAGTGGTGACGCCGTAAACACGCTTGGCTTTGTCGTCTTGTTCAATTAAACAAACAGTTAAATAGAAAAAGTCACCGAAGTTTGATCAGAAAGTTACCTTGTCTGCACCTCGGAGAGGACCGACTTTTCGTGCTCACTCAACCCGGTCTCCAATATGTCGAGGGTGTCGACCATTTGCTCGACGTTGAAAAAGCCGCATACATTCGTGTCGATGCCGGGCTGGTTCAATGTGAACCACGATGCCAAACGAGCCAACTCTACATTCTGCGCCTGGTTTATTTTATTTCTTTGGAGAAATCCTCCCAATATTACAAACTTTAGTATAAATGAAAATATAATTGTCGCAAGCTATGCAACTCTTACACATAGGTACAAAAAATAATAATAACAGGTTAAATAAGAAGACGACGTAGAAGTAGAATTTGTTGATGATAATATTGCGATTAATATTACCACTGCTGGAAAATAAGTCAGCCGTTATCATTATGATAAATTATACTGTTTTACAGGTAACTCCATAAAGTATGAGGTCTATCTGTATCGTATATGAATTTTCCTAGCATATAGAATACTATTGTGCCTGGAGTTATAGCTGGAATCATTAAATTTGTTCTACTAGTAGATTTGAGCATGTATATAACGACCCAACCTAAATGAACATACGGCAAGTGCACAATTAATTTTTTCAACATACGGACTAAGGTTAAATCGATTTATCAAAGTCATATTCGTTGAGCGGTAGCTCGTGCAAGGTTAAGGCTAAGTGACTGCTGAGTCCGAACATCTCTTTATATTAAAATTGTGTATTACGTTAACTTGTTACCTACTACAAACGAAAATATTTTCAATGTGCATTTCTATTCACCTTGCAATATTCGGAAGCGCGCCTGCAGATGGCCTTTATATCGTCACTAGCAGGGTGCCAAGGCTGGGGCCCTTTGTTCGATAACAGTCCCATCCCTGTTGCAGCTGCGTTGATCACCCCAACACCTTTACTCTGAAAGGGCAATACTTATGTCAAGAAATGCCACTACATTAAGCGTCAGGACTCCTTTGGAGTCTGCCTATTGAGATGGCTGACGAACGAGCAAGTGGCTCACATGATGGTAAGCGATAGACATTTACAGAATTACTGAACCTGCAAATGCGTTATCAACCTTTAAGAGAGAATTTTTCAGAGGGAGGGAGGATGATGGAAGGGGAGGGCAGGGGATAGGGGGGGTGAGAGAAGAAGGGAGGGGAGGGAGAGG
>DWHO01000088.1:0-27799 GCA_018247575.1 Eurytides lysithous rurik | reverse complement strand
GAGTAGGAGAAAGGGAGGAGATGGAGCGGGATGGGCCACCAGGTACGTCACTCACGGGACGAAACGCGGAAACAAAAACACTTCCACATTACACCGATTTTCTGTGAGGTTGATGCTTATACCGGAAGTGGAAATATCTGCGTGGCTCTACCACCGTGGAAAAATCTTTAATTAACCTGTCTTGTTGATTTGGCAGATCGTATTTATTTATAGAGCGATAACTAAACCGTAGCACGTTGTACTGCACCTGAAAGACGGTCCAAAGTCACAAACATTTTACTTCAAGTATTTATAATATTATAGATGTCCTAAGAAGTATGAAACCGATCGAAATAAAACATGTTTCATAGACAATTCGAGACCAATTAGATGACGACCAATTTCATTATAAAGTAATATCAGAAAGAAGGCAAATTCGTCTTCTAGAAGATAGACTAGATAGAATTATTCACATAATGAAAGAAGCTGATTGATACTTAAAAAATATAAGTCGAACGACGTATACTTCCGCAGTTTTTTTCGATGCGTGTGAACTAGTATGTAAAAGTTGTTCGGTAACCGACATATTAGAATTGAGCAATGGTCAATGCATACATTTTATTACTGATAGGTTCGATGCCTTGGACAGCCCACGCGCTTGTCGCAGTTCACTGCTCACTATAAATAACATTTCAAATGCGGTCGCACAGGTTTGAGCTTTTGTAATTAAATTTTATTGCGTCTAAGTAAAATCGATGACTTCATAACTGTCCAATCCTAAAAGAAACTATCTTTAAGAACTACAAAAATGTCGCATTCTAAGAAGTTAAAAGTTATAAAGATCTCACATGATAGATCTCACACCTCTGCATGCTTGGAGGCGAGTGTAAATAATAAATAATAATATAAAAAAATCTAATGTACTTGTGAAATTTCTCTGTAAGCGAACTCTGTTCTTTGAGAAATAAAGCATTCTAAAATCGCATATATACTTGTTTTTAAATGGAAGGATAATTTGCATGTAGAATTAGAAACTAGCGGCAATGCAATTTTATTCATTTATTTAATTGGACAATAACTCCAAGGGTGGAGAAGCTCCATGATAGATGGAGCCATTTTACAAAATTTGAAATTTTTTGTGAGCCCCATTAAATACGTATTAAAAAGGTATGCAAAAAAGATATTAATTTTTTTTAACAGAAATTATATTTATTTAATAAAACATATAAATTAAAGTACAAAATATGTGTATTGAATTTAAATATTTAAAAAAAACAATCATTTATCGAGAGCCGCAATTAGCCCCACCCTGAGCTAGACATTACCACAACAAAAAAAGGTTATACTAATGCCGAGTATGTCACTTATATATACATTTTTCATCAAGATATTTAAACTACAAAACAACAGATACTTATCATTAAATAGTATAAAAGTGTTAATCTACATTTTGTTGGATTTAAGGAATAAATGTTGCTGTAATAATATTAACACCTATATTAAATTATTAAATTTCAATATCTATGGCCCTTTTAAACCATTGTCTAACTTGAAAAGAGAACTGAAAGATGAAATTCCTTTAATGAACTTATCTATTAAATGATTTTCAAATATTACTGCATGCTAAATTCTCAGTAACATTATGCCTCATGTATTTTATTAACAAACCAGGTACACTACCAATTCAACAAAGAAGGCTAACCTAAAAGAAGAGAAAATAAGAGGATTAAAATGATTTTTTAATATTATTTTCCTTTATGCAACATAGTTGTAGTAGTCCAGAATTGGCCAAAACGAAACAACACCTGCTATAGGTGGTAAAAATTTGTCATGAATGTTATCTTTGCAGGTTTTTACTATTGTTTACATATTTTTAAAGGGTTCGTCGGCTCTCATTAAACATGTTTTACCAATTTCTTAGATTTTGACGAAACAGGTGTTTTATGACTTGTGACTTTTTGATTTGAAGTGTTGCTGTTGGTGTAATTTTTAATATTTAACTTTTTTGGGTCCTGTTTAGTCGAACTTGAGTATTGGCACGCGCAAGTTGTGACATTAACATTATTTGTATTCGGAAATTATTTGCTACGGCTTTTCCCAAAATTTTGGCAAAACGCAAGCAAATCACGCTTGAACAGCGAAGTTCTAGTTGTATTGTATTTGTTGCCTTCGAGAGGAAGGATACAATGAACGGCAAATTGCAGCAAGGCATAGAATTTCTTGCAAAGGTCTTCACTACACTCTTGCAAGAAAACAAGAAACGGGGACAAACGCAGACAGAAAAAGGACAGACAGGCCTAAGACTACAACTACTCAAGACGATAACTTCATCAGAGTTCTGACTAAATGGAAACGACGCTTAACAGCGCCACAAATTACTGCAACAGTGAATAGCACGCGAGAAAGGCCCATCTCAGTAACAACTGTTAAACGACGACTTCTGGCTGTGGGTCTAAGAGGATGTGTTGCTGCTAAGAAGCCCAAATTAACAATTCGACACAAGAAAAATAAACTAGAATGGGCAAAGACACATAAAAATTGGACTACAGATCAATGAGAAAATGTTCTATGGAGTGATGAATCGAAATTTCAGATTTTCGGATCCAATAGCGTGTGTTTGTACGCCGATCAAAAGAAGAAAGAGCTTTCGAAGCGTGTACAGTGCCAACTGTGAAACATGGTGGTGGTAGTGTGATGGTTTGGGGATAACTGGAAAACTAAACAAAGAAGGTTATTTAAAAATTATTTGGGACACGGCTGTACCCTATGGACTAAATCTGATTGGTCCTGAATTTACATTTCAACAAGACAATGATCCTAAACATTAGATAAACTGTGCCAAAACTTTTTAAAGAAAAAAACAAATGAAAAGGTTTTGAAAATCATGAAATGGCCATTGCAGTCACCTGATCTGTCTCCAATAGCACTTGTCTGGGATGAACTCGATAGAAGAGTGAAAAATTGCTCTCTTACTAGCTCAGAACATTTATGGCAGTTATTAGAGAGTGAATGGAACATGACAATGGTTAGATGAAGATTATTTTAAGTTAATTAATAGAATGCCTAAAATTTGTGCTAAAATCATTAAAGCAAAAGGTGGTTGGTCACTTTGATGAAGCTAAAATTTGATTGTTTCCCATTATTTGTTAATTTTATTTTTGGTTACTTTTTGTTAAATTTTTAATTTTATATCAATATAAGTAATTGAAGATTGTTAAATTTTGTTTTATTTGATTTTACTTTTGGACTTGTATTGGGTATTGGATTTGTATATATATACAGGAAATAATATTATTCTTAGCCGAAATATAAATTTAAATTATTTTTTATAATTATTGTTAAATATTTATTGGTGGTAAAGCCATACAGCAGTTCCTGTTACTTCTGAATGGACCAGCACAAACCGGTGTAAATACCACAACAAAGTGAAGTTGAAGTGTTTGTGCTTCCGCATTTCAATTGATGAGTGTTATGGCCAGTAGCCCACTCCTCCCTCCTCTTTCCTATTCCCCCCTTAAAAAATGGCTATGCAATTGGGAATATCCACAGGCAATGGTATTACCATCAGGTGAGCCAGTGAGGTAATAATTGACAAAAATTATTACATGCTATTTTTTTATAACAAATTTATCATCAACTCAAATATTTGATTCCGAGTAAGAGAAAAATTGCAAATAAAAAGCATTTTAAAATATTACAATTCCTAATATATAACTTTTTACAGTTATCTAATACCTCTGAGTGAGAAATAATATGTGAGACACTATTTTGCATTTTACTGTCAATTACTATTATTTTTGCTTTAGAATTTAGTATTACAGTAAACTTATTTTTTTAAAGTAAAACACTTTACAGAAAATGAAACTAAAACTTTGTACTACAGTAAAACCTAAATATGTAAAATATCTGTGTATAAAAAGGATAAATTTATAAACACTTAGAAAATAATTTCTGCCAGCTTCCTTTTTTATTAAGAACAGAGTTGAGCAATTCAGTATATTCAATCTCAAATTATAAACTTTAATTTTATTTAATTATTTAACCATTACTGGTGGTCACATCACCACTAATGTGATTGATTTTTTTTAATTATTTTAAACTTCACAACCAGTCATGCAAAGTTGTCGCATGATCTTTTTGAGTGTATAAAAATATACATACCTAATCTACCCTAACAAAATCCACTGAATATCCAACGCCTGTCAATATTGTCGTAATTGACAAGGCAACCACTTGAATGACCGGAAGTCGCGAATCGTTTTCGGGGGCATAATTAGGGGGCGCAATATACATTTATCCAAAAAACTGCATAACGTTCCGCGATAACACGTTTGTGAAAAGTATGTGTAAACTACAAGTCAATTATAAATAAAAAATTCCTTTGTTTATGTCACCATATATAGAACGAATCAAAATGAAAATCTTTGTTTACAATTTTCCATTTTTGAAAATTATGGTACGGTAACGCGAAAAACAAATAACTAACAAATTTTGTTTATAGTTTTAAACCACTTTTAAAATAATATTTATTATTTATAAACATTTCAGCAATTCTGTCCAAGCGATCAAAAACGTATTTTATTTACCTTTCTAAACAAAGGTGTATTACAATGGACTTACTCTATTGACCAATTACATTATTATTCATATAAAATGCAAACAATAAGCGATAACAAGCACAAAGGAAGTTAAAGTCAAGATTGCTAACATACCAATCGGCGATATAAGTGGTTGCATCCTTTGTCAGGCTAATAAAATCAGCACCCGACGTGCTAAGTGTCCACATTTGTGAATGTACAGATCTCAAAAATGAACAACTAGTCAACGCTGAGTTCATTTCATTCAAAGGCGGAATATTTCATATATTACACACTATTTCAAGGTCCAATTTTGACATATGTCAAAACGTACAAAATAGGGATGTATACGAAATAACAATAAAGTAAAATTTTGTAATTAATCGATACGAAGAATGTAAACTGTTCTTAATTATATATATATATATAATTGGAACAGTATAAAAGATGTTAATAGTAAATGCGTATGTTCTAATATTTAAGAATATTTAACTTAATTTTTATTTTAAAAAATTTTATTGCTCCACACTTGTTTCTTAGATGTTAAAGTAAAACATTTATAACTAAATGATTCTACGCTTTGTAATCAATATAGCGCAGATTGTTATTCAATTTTAAAATATATTTATAATAGGAGAATAATTGTGTGATTCATGTTTTCCCATTGATTCGAATCTGCTAACCCATATTATAATGATAATTGTTAGCCTACCTGCATTAGTGTACCAACTACGCACGTGTATAACTACGCACATATACATAGTGTATATAGACATGTATATACATATGCACATAAAGATATGTATGTAAACATATTTAAATATGTAGACAAAAAATAATGAAGGAAGAAATATGGATTTTTATTTACTTACCAATTGATATTAGCTGATGCATTCTTCCAGCCGTGGAAATTAGCAGCCTAAGTGTCTCATCATTTTAACATTAATATCCGAACAAATGATTTTATGACACACAATTGTAATTTGTAAAACAAATTTCAATTATATGTCATAAAATCAAATGTTTAGACAATTGCTATTGGAATTTAAAAGACACTTATGATATTGAGAGCTGCTAAGATCCACCGCCCTACGCAGCCAAAAAGGAAAGGATCGATCAATATCAGTGTTAACTAGTGTCGGCAAATTGTGTTGCTGTTTTTATAAATACTGGTTTAAATTTCTTGTATCTAAAAAGATTATTGCAAAAATATTTAAAACGCGTGCGATTAATTCAATATAAAAAGTTAATCAATAAATTTAATTTCATATATTCGTCGATCGTTTCATACTTTTCCATTTTTTATACAAATTTTAGAATTCATCACATCCTTCTTGCTGAACTGTAATAAAATATTAATAGAGTATTCTCACTGCAGAAGACGGGCATAACGTCTCGTTATTACTATTGACTATTTTTTTTTACTCAATTAAAATTGATAAGTGTTAAAATATAGGACACGTTTTCATTTATTGATTAATTAATTTGAAAATGTTAACTATTTCATAACAAAAAAAAGACAATTTACAGTAAGTTATCTAAAATAGAGTTTGTTTATAGAATCTATCGAATATTGAAGAATTTATGAAATGTTTAAACAGGCAACATTTCATTTAGACAACAAGTACAGATAAAGTAGAAAAATATTTGACAATAGTTTTTTAAATATATATAACTTTTTGTTCAAACCTAAATGAGATTATCTATACTATATTATCTACCTGCCCATTGATCCTCTACCGAGTATCCGTCGAAGCTGAATCAATCCACCGATGCCAAAAAGGCAACGCGTGCCAAAAGCGTGTGTTATGCATGCCGCGTGCCGGTCGAAGATATGCGATCTTTCAGAGCTTCTTCGAGCAATACCCTACGCTCAGCTAGTGATTGCCTATTAGGTATCGTCGGTGCCTCCTCTATCCCTTTTCTATATTAGCAAAGTGTTTGTAGATGGCCGAGTGCTGATAGCATTGAGCAACAATAACTCGCATATAACTTACTGATTAAGCTCACCTGTTCAAAATCACACAACGTAGAGTACACGAAAGTGAAAGAGTTAATCAAAAACCGCTTAGCACCTAGACTAAATGTCATCTGTAATAAAATATTCAAAACTCTCTGAGCTCACTCTATACACTTTTATTGGCCATATTTAATGCTCTCTTTGACGGTTGCATCTTCTTAGATTCGTGGAAAGGGCGCGTTATCGGCGTTAAAATCACCTTGACTTTTTTCATTGAAACTAATTTGACATTTAGTCAAAGACGTAGCGTTAATGACAACAATTTAATAAACAAGCTACAGTCGTAAGAATTGCTACACAGACTCGTACCCAAAGGCGTTTTTGGCCCATGTAGCGCCCGTGTGCAATTATTACCTTATCATTTGAAATAAATATTTATTACTATCACAATAGCGACTTCTAGTAAGCGTGCGATCAAAATGGTAAAAAAACGCATACCTTCCACCACAGACAAAGCCGCCTTTGGTTGTACACTAAATACCTTTCAAGTTGTCATTTTTGGTTGGAAGTCTTGGCTAACGGTATAAGAACTGGAGGATAGTTGTAAATCCTGAATAAAAGCTAATTTGATAGTAGTCTGTGGACTTACAAAAAGGAAAAACTCGGACCCGTAATATTATTCGGTCAACCCATTTCACAGAAATGCAAAGTCGAACAGATGGTCGTCGTTTGCGTTGCATAAAACAACTCTGTAACATTCAAAAGCTGCTTCACAAATATTCCCTGAACAAGTAATTAGCTTATAAGAAGTATAAAACAGAATCAGATTGCTTAAAATAATTAATGTAGACAGTTGTTGTGGAAAATATATGCTTACGTTATAAAATTGATTTGTAATAATTAAAAAAATATAAATAACAAATAATTTTCACTCTTATAGCTCGATGGATACCAGACACAACCGGAAGTAGATCGGGCACAGAAGCGGTGACACTATACCGACCTCCAAGCCACCGCTAGATGGTGTCGATAAGAAGTCAGAACCGACTTTTTACATGCCTGTCTAACGCGTGGATCATCATATTATTTAGGCAACCAGATGATCAGCCCGTAATGATCTAACCGAACTAACAAAACAACAACATGACCTCCGATTTTTGCAGTGCAGGCCTGCCAGTGCCTATATTACGAGGTCACGGAGGTACTTAGAATTAAATAAAAATAATTCGATTGTCTCAAGCCATGTGCGTTATACTTCATATTTGTCATTGAGATGTGAGTGCGTAAAAATGTTTCTAATAATAACAAATAATTTATAGTAATACATATTTTTAAATCGATAAAGTTAATCTATAATAATTTATTTGGCAACACTGTTGTCTCTTGTCTGTCTACAATTTTTCATTTACATTTGGTCATTTGACGGTTTGTTTTCAGAATATTTTATTTGTATATTTTTTGTTAATGTGATGAATATCACCTCTTCGACTATTATTATAGTAATCTTTAGACAGGGAATGTTCACACATACATGCTCCAATAATTATAACGATTATAGTATACTGCTTCTATATATCTCAGTGCAACATAGAAAGTTTAATGTATTAAGCCATAAAACAATGTAGTTATCATTGTACAAATGGAGCCAATTATAAAAATTTCAGGCGTTTTGTTTTACCATAAACTTTTGAACAGTATAATAAGATTTAAGCAATAAATTATTTTTAATGTTAGTTTTATAAGGCTCAAGTGGTAGATCCAGGATATCTAGTATAATTTAGTTATACATTCATGAACTCGGATAAAAATGTACCTACATTTTTTTTTTACCTTTTGAGACGAAATCGAGGTGTTACAAGTATTAAAATTCTGTTGAATGAATAATATGTTATAGAGCGTGTGTTGTGAGCCAACCATCAGAATACCACTTTTTTTAAAAACATCTTACAGAGAGTCACGAGCTTTTAGTTTATAATTATCCCGCACAGCTCTTGTCAAATAAATTATGAATTTATCTTAACACTACTATCCCACAAGAGGATACAGTAAGACATTACCGTATTATGATAAAGACTAAAAATTTCCAACAGTATTATTTGGATTTAATATTTTTTTACTTTATTAATTTTATATTTTGGTTTATTTTTAATTTAGTTATTTTAATTTTATTTTTATGTTTGTTTTAAAATTAAGGGGGCAACGCGGCGCTCTGATTGGCAGACGGGGTTGCACCTGGTTGGTCAGCCGACTAGCGCTTAATATCTTCGGGCTCAAAGTTTGGCGCGCTTAGATAAGAGTAGTTTGGTTTCATCGCGCACAAAAGAAAGATTTGGGCACTATTGTAAAGTTATCCAAGTAAAAGCACGAGTCTTTTCGCGATCAAGCAGTCAATCGGACTGACTGCACGTTTGGATTAATACCAATCCGCTAATAGTCTTTTTTCCCTTAAAAACGACAGGGCCGGGTTCATTTTTTTTCTTTCCCATCCCCATCACATATTTAACACATTATGCTGCTTAATTTTTAGATAATAAATTCCATACCTATACTACTCTAAAGATTTTTTTTAAAGATTTAGGAGGCAATCAAGCGACTCACGCAGGCGGATCCACCACTCCGCGGATGGATGATGGATGCTTAAAAGTATATTGTATAGATCGCATTGTAACTAACGATAAACAATATTATCGCTTCTCTTTGTATCGATATATCGTATATTAACAGTAAGGAAGTTAATCAATCAATAAGTACATATTAATCGTAGAGGAGTGTCTTTTTTATTGTTCCAATCGAATCGGAACAATATTTTCAATAGCAGTGTTTATCATAATTTCGTGATGTAATGGAAATTTTATAATATATTGTTATCAGAGCCGGTTTCAGATGAAAAGACACTAGGGTATTTCATCTATTCTTAAGTTTGTAAATAACTTGAAAGATATAAAATACATAATTACTGTGACATATACAAATATATTCAATGAAATATGTTATTAGCACTTATCCATATATATTTATTACACTGAAGATTAAACCAAATTCGATTCAGATAAATTTATTTCATAATAATTTGCATTTAATTGATCTTAACGAATACATTTTTATGTTTGATGTTTAGACGTATAGGTAGAATTTAGAAATTCTCATATTCGGTTCAGTGTTTTAGTGTCCACGACTATTAGATTAGTGTAATTGTAATTTTTATGTAGGCTACTGTTGATTTTGAAACCGTAGATTGAAGCCTAGTTAGCATATAGAAAAACTCTGCCCCGATTGTCATATTTTGGTTTATATAATTGGGATATTTTAAAAGGAATACAATATGACAAACGCATCGTAAGGCCAACATGTCGGTATTTCGTATAATGTTGTATCGATGTTACGACAAATCGTATTGGGCATCCCTAAGACACTAGCAGTGTCAGGTCGGCCATTTTGTCGAATTCGCTTGAATCCGTGGACAAATTACGTTGTTTTATAATACTTTTTGTACATTGTTATGAATGCTTACGAATTTAACTTCTAATATAGTTTAACTAGTATACGCTAACTATAAAACAAGGGGAACAACAACACTAGGGGAATGTTGTGAATGATTCGACAAAACAGTTGAAGTATCTGTGTAAGAAGGACGCGGCGGAACTTTGAATTAAAGGTTCTTCGGTACACTGAGGTAAAGAGATGGAAAACTGTAATGTTGAACGACATAAGTGAACAATAAGTGTTCGGGAAAGACATTGAGGACAAAGCGAAGGCGAGGATTATGATAACAGAGGCTTTCTCCGTCACTGTACACAACTAAGAGAGAGCTAGACAGCGAGATAATATCCAGAAAGCTTTGGTGGTTTGACAACCCAAGTAAATGCAGGTTACGCAGGCAGGTTAGTCCTTATTAATACATCTGTTTTTCGTGTTATATGTAAAATGATGAATCGGTTAGTCAATGAAGACAATTATTGCAAGGCTTTAATTTTTGTAATACCTACGCTGTACTATAATAATACCTCCAACATACTATTATTAAAATTTGGGGAACTCATTATATTGCATATCTCATAAATTTAATAGAACTTTATTCGCGATAATACATAACGCATTCATTTCAGCAATGACTGAAAAATATCCCCTTTGGCTATACGCGTGATAGCTAGCTAGTGCTGGCTAATGTGTTGGTCTAAATTATTTTCAAATTTGAGTTACCACTGTCTATTTACCTAACGTGTGTGGCCGATAGTAATAGACAAAAAAAGTCGCTTTCCCCCTCTCCCAATAGCTTAATGTTTTGCAGCACAATCTTTACGGATGTATTTGCAAAAATGATGTCGACGTAATAATAACATCGATTAAATTAGTTCAAAATTGCCATTGACTTACAAAGTGTTTTGTAAGAATAGGGAAAGAAAACCAGCCCCAACTGCCCATTTAAGCAAAACATTCAAATAATCGTAACGAACTGACGCCCGTTAACGTTTCAGATCCAAGCAAGCGTAAAAGAGACGGCGTGGAAGACTTCACTAATCAACCATCATTTAATTTGAATAAAATGAAAAAGTTCATAAAGTCCAAGATAGATAGTAACGAAACGACGAACCGCGCAACGCCTACCATCGTTACCCCTGATCCCGTTCCACCGAGTATGGGGAAGCAAGATAGGGTGAAGCCCGAAGTGCAGCCGCCGCTACCCCTGGACCCGCCACCGCCCGACAAGTCGCCGAATATGAATATAATCCTGAAGGAGGAAATCGAGGACGTCGAATACAACAGCCCCGCCGAGGATTCGTCAGACGCACTCAACACGGCGGAATTAACGGACTACAAGAACAACGAAGCGGAAGAGACTGACAAGTCGAAGATCATGTGCAGGGACTTCATAAGGGGCAAGTGCATGCGCCCCGGGACGTGCAAGTTCAGCCACAAGTGCGACGTCTCGCAGCTGGACGGGATTTTCACTTTCTGTCGCAACTTTCAGAATTCTGTTTGCTCGCGCCCGAATTGCAAGTACGTACACGCGACGGTTTTCGAGGAGCAACATTTCTACAGGACCGGTGAGCTACCACCTCACGCGTTGGCGCATCACAACCAAGTCGGCATCCTACCTCCGCCGCCACCACCACCACCGCCACCGCCGGAAGGTTATTTTTTTCTCTGTAATAATTACTTCAGAATTTTTTCATAATTTCGTTGTCTTTTTTTATAATTTCACCCTACACACAAGGGCTGGCTAGTCGTAATTTGCAACGGCAACATGGTACGCGATAATATAGTCGTGGTCAGTCAAAAGTGATGCGAAAAAGATATCATGATAAATATTTTCTATTTATTTTTTATTATTTCAGAGCCCCCGACAGACTTGCAACCGATTTTCAAGAGCCCCCCTCCACCAATACCGATGACGTAAGTATTTCATGAAATTAATTCGATATTGTATCATATACACAATCACTATGACACATCACGGAATTTATAAAAATTTCAGTATGCCTGTCAGTATGGAGAAACCCACCAATATCAGTTGTATACCTGCCAGTAAAATGGTGTCTAGACCTTTTCCTGAGGACCTAAGGGCGGCGCTGTCCGCCGCCAACACGTCGCCTATGAACCGCGATTGGGGAAACATTGCAAACTGTATGTATCTTTTTTTACCCAGCGTATGTTTAAATTAGGAACGCGAAGTTATTAATAACTTATTTATTTGTTTATCTGCTTGTCATCGTTTAAAAAATATTAAAACTATTCACATAAATAATAGCTATTTTTGATTTGAATCAAAATTAAACTACTAATGACAATATGATAGAAGACAAAGGAATAAAAAATGTGTGATATAATTAATATATCCGCAAACATAAGTTATACAACATTTAAATAAAATAAAGAAAAGCTTTTGTGTAATTAGAAATAGCATTATCAATAGAAATATTGTCCCTTTTCTTTTAAAAATTAATTGTTTTATTTTTCATATTGCTGATGCGATTGTTCTTCGAGTCGGTATGACGTAATGTTAATGAACATTTGTTGTTTATTAAGTGTTTATTATTGTTTTATGACATTGTTGGTTTTTATTAAGAGTTTATTATTGTTTTATGACAAGTTGGAAGTGGTTCTTAGTTGTTTCGATACCCTACCATTGGTCATACTGGCTCGATGCACCAAATGTTCCTTGGCCGTATGTCGCTGGGCGATTGGCACTGAAGCAATGTGTTGGTTTTGTCCGGCAGTCAGCAGCTCGTCGCGTGACTCGGAGCACGACCAAGGCCACTTGCCAAAACGATGCAGGAATTGTGAATGTGTTGAATTAAGGTTGGGACATTTTGCACCTTGCTTTCTGATGATTTCAATGCTTTTTTTTTTTTAATTGGTATCATATGAACATACTAGTAGTGTTATTAAATGTGTATAAAGCATGAGTACATTGAAATCTTACTTAAGGTTATATATTTTATATATGTTATGTTTCATTATAAATATTTCTATGTTACTTGATTTTAAAAAGATTTTGTCCATGGTGTTTTTAGAAAAATTTGTCATTAAAAAAAGAATCGCACTGATAATTATAGTTAGATAGCATAGTTGATTTCCACTAATACTGTTCACATGTGTCCAGTCTAGTGTATGTGTACACTAGACTAAGCAAGTGCACTTAAATGAGACATTTCTCTTTTCCGTTTATATTTTTTGATGATGCCCGTTTTTGCCAATATTTGGATTGGAATTTTTACATAGCCTTTGGTTATTGGGGCGATTCGAACATTTGAACCGATTAGAGAAAGAACCTTTTTTTTCATTAGTGTTTTCGAAATTCCGTTTTTTTTTTATTTTTACTGTTAAAAAGCTAGCTAGCGTATGGCTTTAATTCAGATTCTAGGTCGAGTCATTGTTATTGAAATTGTTGACAATTTTAATCCATTCAAACCTGCGCTTGCGTTTATCAATAAATTATGTATTATTTTATATAATTCGTTATTTTCAATTCATGTTTAAAAATTTGTTTCCTCAGTATTACGACGGTATATTTTATGTAAGTTTAAATTGAGCCATATCAAAAATTAATTCTATCGAGAGACACAGCGGTGAAATCGGGTTTACATCTATAATTTTCTGCGAAGCAATTTTTCACTAATAAGCAAAGCTCTTGTTGTCACATAATATTATATAATCGATATACACCGAAAAAGTGAGACGTCTTATAAAGCGTTAGCAAACTCAGCTCACAGCGACCTAATAATAAGGATGCCTAGAGAAAAACTGTCAATGGAATGGACAAAGCAATTTCGAGACAGCGCGGCGAACACGAACCCTACTCTTATCAATTATCTTGTCACTCCAATGGCCGCATTACGAAATATGTCCTGCATGAATGTGCATGTTGCTTTTCCGCAGTAGTGTATATGAAGTGTCGAAGCGTCATGCCGAGTCCTAACATGCATTTGTACATTTCAGACTTGAGTTAATAAAGGATAAATACGAGAAGATGAAAAAGGCGAAGTTAGAGACGTGCCAAAAAATGGAACTGCTAACAAAGAAGCGCGAGCGGCTGTATACAACATTGATGACTTTGCGAAGGCCGACGGTAGGTAGTTTAAATGACATATTAATAATTTCTTTTCTTTTACGTGTTCCGCACCAAGAAGAGTTTCGAAACACATAGGATGAAACATACAAACCATCTCTGAGACATGGTAGAAGGTAGATTTGGAAAAAGCAGGCAACTAGTGCTAAAGTCGGTTTTTGTCCGGTGTCGGTGTTTGTTTTTCTAGATAACTTTAAATTATTCTCAGATTTAAACACCATATAAATCTAGTGTAGGAAAACTTAGCTATGCTCGATATGATTATTAAAAACGTGTTTGTCACGCCATATCTGTGCTTTGTAAAGAAATAAAATTTAAGGAATGTCTCCTTAATTTTAGTTTCAGTCGAAACTTCCGGGCACCACCTTGTCCACGACACCAATTGGTCCCGCGGACAGTCAGAAGGTAACGCCGTAACCTAAAATGATTTATTTTAATCAAATAAATTGTTGGACACATAATTAATGTAATGTGTTTTATTTCAGTGGCTTTTGGACCAGCTCAATAATGCTATTAACACTAATTTTATGGCGGGGATTCAAGAGGATACGGTAAGTTTTATTATTTTGTAGTAGTGTTTAATTTTCATTTGGGATTGTCTTATATTTATTATATGATAATATAATTTTATAATAACTGGTGCCTCCTGATCTGTAATTGTATGTTTAGATATAATTGCTATTAGTTTTATTATGTGGTACAAGTAATAATATGAGACATAACTTATATAAATTTAATTTTAATCTTCTATAACATCTGGTAATTAACTGTTGTGACTTTATAAAGGAATGGAAGTATGACAACCCAACTATAGAGGTCTTAAGCTTGTATACTTAAAGATAAAATACTAACAACTATATGTAATTTATTATGTAACATATTTGTATTAAAACAACTTATGAAAACATGCATGTTGCTTGACAGTCTCAATTTGTCATAACTTGTATTAAAAGTAGTAACATTTATTTAATTTTTTAATTTACTGTTATTTCAGAACAGTATAAATGGGAACCTGTCAAACTTGGTGGTCAAGCTGCTTAATGTATATCAGCAAAACATTCTAACATCAGATGCATCACGGAAATCCTAGAAGTAGCCTCCTTATTCACATACCATGCAAGCAGATTTATCGGTGCTTTTACAATACTGTTATAAAATGATGAAGTGTTTATTGTTATCATGATCAGCCAAAAGACATCCACTGCTCTACATAGGCTTTCCCCAAGATATGTTATTGTACCACATATAAATGTGGAGCTGGCGAACAAAACTGGGTTTTACATAATTTATTACCACACCCCACCACATTACATAATTTTTATCTTAAATTCTTTTGCCAATATGTACTAAAAAGTTAAATATTGTAGCTGACCTCAATTTCCTTCTTTTGGTTTTTCACCACTCATGACAAAAATCATTTAGTGGACAAGACCAGTGTTGTTCGAAAGCTCTTCAAATACTACTTTTAATTTATATGTGAAGGGACACACTATGATTTAGTGAAGAACAATGTTTCTTCTGTTTGCAAAGGATATATCCCAATACTTTTGTATTGATCAGAAAAACAACATCCCTTGTTTAGTCAGACCTTAATGTGATACATCTAAAAGCTTGTTCAGAATTCTTAAAATATTGAATAAATTAGGCAAGAATATGTAATTTTAATATATAGGGAAATTCATCAAGCAGTGAAAATGATGATGCATAGTCATTATAGATGTTCTGGAATTTAATATCTCTCCGATCTCTTAATTCTACAATATTATAATAATATAATTTTTATATAACATAAAAATTAATAACATTAATCTGTAAAATGTCCACAGAAGCACAGCAAATGTAAAATTAAATTAAGTACCTAATTTAATGTAAGTATTAGAAAAAAATATACTTTTGTAAGTTACTTGTCTGAATAATCCTTCCTCTAAAGTAATATTTACTTTAAGGTAAATATTACTTTAAAGGAACTTTAATACGCTAATTTAATACTTTAATACATTTAAATTTAGAAGGTAGCTTTAAATGGATGAAGTCATAATAGATTTAAAATAGTATAAGTTTTATCGCAAATGTAGTTTTATATCCATTATAAGAATTTTGTAAGTGTAAGCCAAATATTGTAAATCATTATTTCAAAATGATCTTAGTAAAAATGTAAGTTTGTTAATATGTCTATATTGAATGTGTTTTTGATGTAAAATTATTACATTTGCATGATGCTAATTTTTATTTCATTTCATTCACAAATGTGTGTTCGAAACAAATCGCGTCTCGCAGTGCGGTAAACACACCAGTATTAAACGTGTGGAAAGTCGCATCACTGTATTGAATGATTTTTTGGGTCAGCAGTGAATATGTTAAGCATCCTTAAAATCTAAAATTATAAAAAAGAAATATGACGAATTACTCCATCAGCACTTTAGTCTGATATCTGCTCATTACATCTAATGTTAATATCTGTTTCCTTGTTACTAGTTCTATTGATTTTTGCCTTTTGTAGCCCTATTAACCAAGTAACTTTAAGGAATATACTTGGAATGTTTACTGAAGTAGAGATTCTTAGTCTTATTTAAGAATTAGTTGCTGATGTATTTAGTATATAAGAATGTTTAAACCAAGTTACTAGTTATATAAAATTTATGCCTATATTAATACCAAGGAAGTTGTAAGAGAATAACTGGTTATGTACTATATCTACTAAGTTGCGAGCTTGTATTTTGTTTGTTGATTAAGATAGATTATTTCTAATACAATTAGTTTGTAATGTTAAAATATTTTGCTTAGACAAAATTGATGAAAATATTTTTCCAATCCACTTCGGCGCTTAACTAAAACTTAATTTAAAAAAATTGTTTGAAAACAAAGCTTTTCATAATCTTCATACTTTTGTATTTCGTAAAGAGATATTAAAAAATAATGAATTTTAATGTTAAGACAATTAACATTAAAATTCATTATTTTTTAATTAAGATATTACCAAATTGGACTACTGTACGATATATATTTATGTAGAATAAATAGTGCAAAAGTGTAACAAATTTATTTATAATAGTAAAATCGTTTATTGCTCTGTTATATATTACATTTAACAATTTTATTAATGGTAGCCCTAATTAAAGTACACTTGGCTTCAACGCTTCGATTTTAATACTATAAAAGCTTCTGTTATTTTTCAAACTCATCTAATAGTAAGTTCATTTATAACTTAGCTTGTGAATTTAATGCCTTCATTCATCATCTTTATATTAGCTTCCGATTTAATGGACTCGTCGTTTACATAAAGGTCACTGTCATGATTTTTAACAAATTGTGCATAATAAAGCTATTTGAAATTAAAAAAAGAATTGAAAAAAAGAGTGTTTTTGTGTCACACCAAACCCGGAGTGATGAGTTAAGACTTTTTTGTGTCATTTATTTTTCAAGCTATAGCGACATTTGTATCGAGAGCAAAATGTGTATTATTAATTTTAATGATTTTGCACCTTAATGATTCTGAAAGTGTAAATAATAGGAAAGTGCAGCTCGATGCAGAAATCACATTGGACACTTAAAAAAAAAGTATTAGAATGCGATTTTGGATGTTTAGTTCTGATCATCTAAGTAAAGTAATTTTTTCGTGAAGTAGGCGGGCAAACGAGCAAGCACCTGATGAAAAGCAACTGCCCATGGACATTGGCAACTTTGAACATTTTGCAAATGTGTTGCCCGTGTTAGAGGTTTCGCTCCTGCATGTAGATTAACATCTTAATGTGCTACGAAATTTGTTGCGGTTCCTTGGGGTTCATGACCCTATGATCATAGTCATGTTCATGACCCCGAGGTGTTTGTGGTTAAAGTCTCCCCGCTATAATGGCAGGGGTACTGTCGTTGAAGATTTTCCAGATGTTCAAAGGGCCATGCGGTGAGATTTCATCGCGACGGTACACAAAGAAGTTCGGTATTCGCAGCCGCTGAGTCGGGGGAAGTTTCGTCCCGCCCAGCAGCACAACTTGGTATGTTATGCTGCTGGACTAGACTCCTCAGCTCTTGCAGCCGCTGCCATATGGCTCCCGGGTTCCAGTACATGGCCCTAATATGTGGTGCCATTGCGTACCGCGGTCAGATATTGAATTGCGCTTGTAAGCTCCGTAAGGATTTTGCTGCCGGTAACGATTGAGACAAGAATGTCTCCAAGTATACCTGTAACTAGCCGAATCAGCTTCTGTATCGGCTCCTCAATCCCCTGTGCCGCGTTTACTGTGGCATGTGCTGTTGAGAGGCTGGTGAAGATAGTGAGGAAACGTGTCCCCTGAAAACGCCGAAGCAGCTGTCGCTGCGGCGGCGGCAGCGATAGCCGTGTCGCTGCCTCTTATACTTTTTGGGGACAGCGGTGGTAGCGCTCTGGGGATGAGGAGGCGGGGTTACAGTAGTCGATACCGCCCTAGCGACAGATTAGTCCTGCGCAGCCGGTTCAACCCTGGTACCCTTTCGCTTCCTTTTCCCCCATTTGCTTTTCCTTTTAATCAGCTGGGCACGAGCGATGGGTTTGTTGGCCGGCGGCATAAGGGTGGCGTGTGTGCCTGCTACTGCCGACTCCGTCGTGCATCCCAGGCGCTGGGATGTTTGTCACCGCTATAGAGGGAGAAGGGGGTAGATTGCGCCGTGTAGCCATTTGAGAAAATTGAAAATTTTCAAAATAAACGGGCGAAGTTGGCTAGTTTCACGGTACACGATTATAATACGTACAAAATAAAAATACACTCCCTACAGGGGCTCGTTAAATGAATACATTACTTTTCCATTTTATTACTTTAACGACACTATCAGTCACTAAGTTTTGTTCTAAATTGTTGACCCTGATACATACATAATCTATATAGCTATATTAAAGTACTTCCATCTCATAAATCCAGAGGCAGCACTGTGCAGTTTCTCTTTTCGAACATCGAGATTGGTCTTGATTTCCTATATATAAACGCACTCTGTGGTAGTAGTGTCAGTTCAGCAATTCGGCCATTTTTGTGATTCCGCCCGAACTCCTAACGAATCATAAATCACGTACTATTTTTGTTTATGTATATAGTGATTAGTGCTAACGTAGCTAACTTCTAATATAGTTAGTTACACCCATACGCGGGGAAACTTCGAAGTCAGAAATGATGGGAAATTCAGATGTTGAACCACATAAGTGAACAACTAGTTCTTGGGATAAATATTGAGAACAGAGCGAAGGCGAGAATTTTGATAGTAGAGGCTTTCTCCATCACCATACCCAGTTATGGGACCCAGAGTTAGACAGGGAGTTAGTGTCAAGAAAACGTTGGTGGCTTAGGAACAACCAAAATAAAAACAATCTGCTTTTACTTAGCAGGCAGGTTCACAATTCATGCACCTATTTATTGTTTTGTGTAAAATAATGAAGTGGTTCACAATGTTATTTAGTTTCTGCTTATGACAACCTGAGGTTGCTGATTATTTAATCAGTGCAACAGGTGCAGTGCAACCTTCTATTGATGTGTCTTATATGAGATTATGGCGCTCCAGACCTCCTTTTTCCTTAATTTACTTATTTAATGTTTAATATTGTAGTTCAAATAAGATATAGGTAATTAGGTCATACTGAAATAAATGGAAGTGTTCGATAGATTTAGAAACTGCTCATCTCTTTTTTATTCAATACTTATGTGATGAATGAAAATATTTATTTAAGATTTTTGGAAGGGGAAGGTAAGGAAGACAAGTATAGTAAGATTTTAAATTTTGTAATACCTACATTGTACTACTATAGCATCTATTAAAATTTCGTGTACCGATTATTGTTGCATATCTCATAAATTCAACAGTGCATCATGAGTTCAATAGTCCTATTTATATGTAAAATAATAAGGAATATACATTACCCACACATGTACATTAGTTTGTGCTGCCTTATGACAAGTGTTAGCTAGATATAAAAGTGAATAATGTGTTATCCTTTATATATAAATCTATCTATAGAACTGTGAAAAGTTTGTTATTGAACTGGCAATGAGTCCTTTGATATTCAAACAGCGATAGAATGTATTTGAATCATTGGATATATTTAAATCATGTGATGTTAAGAAAAAAAATGTAAAATAAAAATATTCAGGAAAATCATTATGACATTCACGTTATTTATACCGGTCTATCTAATATCCAAAAGTTGCTAAAATGCTAGTGGTGTTATGTTTTAATGTAAATGACTCAGAAGTGTGGAGTGTAAAATTTCGCTTAGAAGAAATAGGAAATCACTCTTCATCAATCCTACAATGGATGATCGTTGAGTAGAGCTTTGGGGCTAGTACTAGATTCATTATTGTTCATTTAAGCTAATCAAATCAAGCATTTTTGAATTGTGATTTTTAAATTTTTTTTTGAAAAATCTATTACCAGGTAGGAATGCAGTACTGTTGAGAAAAACTGGGGAGAAACTTGGTAGTTGCTCTTTTCAAAATTCCATTAAAACATTTTAATTGATTTATTGATTATTAAAATTGTCCTAATACAACGTAATAGTTATCCCACATACAAGTTAATAAATTAAGTTTCATGCATTTCAATCTACCAGTAACTCCTGAACAGTGTAACAAGCTAACCAACAAAATGTTTTTGATTTTGTTTATTTTCTTTCTTTTTTAAAAACGCTGCTTCTGTTGTAAGACAGAAATGTCTTGTATTATAACGGAGTTTGATATACATCTTACGCGGATAAACGCCCAGATCTGAAGAAATATTTGTATATCGTACAAATATTAGCCCCAGGTGGGAATGGAACCTACGACCTACTACGCCGAAGCCAACAGCTTAGCATCTGCGCCAAACGGTCATTTTAGAGTTTTAAAAGGGCCAAGTGGTAATTAAGAATAGATTAGATTTCAACACTCGCTTATATTATACTTATACAGTTATATGTTAATCTAAATTCTTGTTATATTTGGGTCGCCACCGCCCCTTTACTCAACGTGTGTGGCCAATACATTCTGCGCATGCGATAGACGAAAAGGTCGCATTCGACATCATAATAACAATGAATTAGTTTAAGGCTGCCTTTGACAGATTGGCTACAAAGTGCTAGTTATCGCAAAGGTTTTTGTAAGAGAACCCAAACCATGCTCAACCCTAAATGACCACTCTTAAACGAACATAAAGATAATCGTAACGAACTGACGTCCCTTAACATTTCAGATTCAAACAAGAGAAAAAGAGACGGCGTGGAAGACTTCACAAATCAACTAAAAATCACTTAGAATAAAATGAAAAAGTTTATAAAGTCTAAGATAGATAGTAACTTAGTGAAGAGTCAAGCAATATCCTCAGTTGTTACTCCTGGTCTCGCGCCACCGAACATTAGGAAGCTAGATAAGGTGAAGCCCGAAGTGCAGCCGCCGCTATCCCTGGGCGCGCCACCGCAGCCCCTGAACCAGCCACAGCTACTCCAGAAACAGCCGCAAAAGCTCCAGAAACAGCACCCGCTACCCCTGAACCAGCAACAGCTAATCCAGAAACAGCCACCTCTACCCCGAAATCCGCCACCGCTATCCCCGAACCAGCCACAGCTACTTGAAAAACAGCCACCGCTAACCCTGAACCAGTCGCAAAAGCTCCAGAAACAGCCACCGCCACCCCTGAATCCGCCACCGCTACCCCGAATTCCGCCACCACTATCCCCGAACCAGCGACAGCTAATCCAGAAACAGCCACCGCTTCCCCGAATTCCGCCACCACTATCCCCAAACCAGCCACAGCTAATCCAGAAACAGCCACCGCTACCCCGAATTCCGCCACCACTATCACCGAACCAGCCACAGATACTACAGAAACAGCCTTCGCTATCCCGGAACCAGCCGTCACTACCCCGGGACCAGCCGCCGCTACTCTGGGACCAGCCGCCACTACCCCGGGACCAGCCGCCGCGAAACTGGGACCGTCCGCCGCTACGCTGGGACCAGCCGCCGCTACCTGTGGGCCCGCCACCGCCCGACAGTCCACCAAATATAAATTTAACCCTGAAAGTGGAAATCAAAGACGTCAAATACAACAGCAACAGCCCTTGTAAAGAGTCATCGGAATCCCTCAACACGATATTACTAACGGGCTGTAAGAACTACGGAGTGCAAGAGACTGACAAGTCGAGCATCATGTGCAGGGACTTCATGAGGGGCAAGTGCATGCGCCCCGGGACGTGCAAGTTCAGCCACAAGTGCGACATCTCGCAGCTGTTCGGCATTTTCACATTCTGTCGCGACTTTCAGAATTCTCTTTGTGGACGTATAAATTGCAAGTACGTCCACGCGACGGTTTTCGAGGAGCAACATTTCTACAGGACCGGCGAGCTGCCCCTCCACGGGTTGGCGCATCAGAAGCAGGTCACCATTTGCCCTCCGCCCCCGCCTCCGCCGCCGCCCCCGCCCCCGCCTCCGCCTCCGCCTCCGCCTTCTCCGCCACTTCTGCTGCCGCCGCCGCCGCTTCAACTCGCGCCACCGCCGTTTCAGCTGCCGCTACCGTCACTTCTGCTGCCGCCACCACCACCGCCACCGCCACCGCTCGAAGGTTGGCCCTTTTTTTATGTAATAGTTGCTTCAGAAATATTTTTTATAACTTCTTTATTTATTTAGACTTTATGTACAAATAGTACAAAGGTTGGACTTAATGCCGATGGCATTTTCTACCAGTCAACCTTTGGGTGCTGCAGAAAGAATTGGGCAGGTGTCATTAGCATTTATAGACGTTCATAGGTAACAAATGAATGCGTTTTTACATTTATACTTAAATACAAAACTAAATTATATATATTATATATACAATATAAATATAAACACATATTATATATACGATACACACATTGTTTGTTGTAATTTAACTGAAAACTTTACACACAAGGGCTAGCCGGTTGTGATTTACGTCTGCAACGTTTCCTATTTAAAAATATTTTATTGAAAAAGAAAACCTTGTTTTTTCCAGAAGCCCCCGTCGACATGCCAATGATTTTCAAGATTCCACCTCCACCATTGCTTGTGAGGTAAGTATTTCATGAAATAAATGTGATATTGCAACGTATACACGATGGGTAGAGGTAGGCCCTTGCACGGGGAAAAATTAATTTTTTGTGTCCCTTTCAGCATGAACAGCCCTACCGTCATCAGTTATATACCTGTCAGGGAAATGCAGTCTAGAACTTTCCCCGACCTAAGAGCGACGCTGTCCGCCGCCAAGACGTCGCCTATAAAGCGCGAGTGGAGGAACATTCCAAACAGTACGTATCTTTATTATCTGGCGTCTGTTTTAATTGAGAACGCGAAGTTATTTATACCTTATCCATTCGCAGTTGTTGAATTGCTAGCGGGAAATATTTCGAACACCAAGATGCGAATGAAATGCAGCAAGCACAATCGCCAGATTGATTCGTAATGGTGTTTGTTTATCTGCCTCGCTGCCATTGTTTGAATAATAGTAAATTTTTATAACTGAACAATATCCATCTGCGATTAAAATCAATGTAAATATGAACAGTGTCAAGTGTCAAGTGTCAGTTTGAAGAAGACAAAGGATGATGATGAACTGAAGGAAATGTGATATAATTGTTTTACCGTACAAACTTAAATTATGCGCAGCGTTGAGAAATAACCGTGAAGCGTGTAATATATAACCTGATGTATACTGAAACTGTTCTTTGAGTCAGTATGACATTATAATATAGGTCATATATATATATATCAATTAATAGTTGTTCCTAAAGTTTTCTGTTTCGAAAACTCACTCGTATTAGTGCGTGGTCGTCGTTGGTCATACTGGCTCGATGCACCAAATGTTCCTTGGCCGTATCTCGCTGGGCGTTTGGCACTGAAGCAATGTGTTGGTTTTGTCCGGCAGTCGGCAGCTCGTCGCGTGACTCGGAGCACGACAAAGGCCGCGTGAAAAAAAGATACAGGAATTGCGAATGTGTTGAATTAAGGTTGGGACATTTTGCACCACGCTTTCTGATGGTTCGACTGCTTTCTCATTGTTTGTGTATTTGTATCGATCGGTGTGAAGCACAAATACGTTGTTCGACACCCGCTTAAGTTTGTATATTTCCCGAGACTGCGTTTCGCCGTTAAACATTTTCATGCCAATTGATCGGAAAGGCATTGATCGAGAGTGGTTTTCGGAAAGATATATCCTTAAGGAATCCAGGCGCGGATCCAGCACTCAAAAAAGGTTGTGGGCACAGTCGGCCAAATGCGAGTTGGAGCACGAACCTGCTCATGAACAATCATGGTTTTTTGAGTTATTTTCGATCTTCAAATGATAACATTGATTACAAACTAAATTAAACATCGTTTTACATCAAATAACTTTATCAAAACTAATAACATGCCCCGACTTCACACGAGTGGACATTTATTTTATATTGCTATTTTACTGTGTGAGACTTTACTACATACTAATAGGTACAACTAGTGAATTGGGGCTGTGGGCACGTCCACAGTGCCCACAACGGTGGATCCGCGCCTGAAGGAATCGTACTGAGAGTTAAGCATAATCGATTTCCATTCATCTGAAATGTTAGACAATAACGGGGAAATATCAGACATCGAATATCCAATCTGACACCCGTATTTATGGATAAGTATAAATAGGTTTTTACTTGTTTACAAGTCGCTCAAGAGTAATGATTTTTGTTTCATGGTCAAGAAATATCCGAAAGTAAGAAGAAAGCGGATTCTTAGCCAAATAATAGCCACCATTTTTACTTCCTTCTTTGACGTTTATAAGTTGATTTGAGAAAATTTCACATTATTTTGAGATGAAAAACATTTTTTCGATCAAGAAAATGTTCATCGCGATGTATTAGATGAAATCGATAGTGGATCAACGTTTCTTTGCCTAGAAATCTTATAATGTACTTCGCGGTTTTTAGATCCCTTTCCAGATTATTCCAAAGTTTTCTCAAGTTGTAAAGATCTTACTGAAAATTATTACTTACGCGAGCAATTACTCCGTAGCAAGTAATTACTTCTGTATAGATACGGGTGTAAGTGTAGTAAGAAGTTCCCTTTTCTTTCGCCGTGTTTATATTTTTTGATCATGTCCGTTTTTGCCAATGTTTCGGATTAAGATTTTGACATTTTTTTTTGCGATGCGATCTTTTGTTATTTTCATTTTTTCGTTCAGCTGAGTTTATTATTTTAAGTTTTGTGATAAAAAGGCTTTAATTCACCTTCATGTTAGGGTTTAATTCAACCTCAAGGATTGGTTACTGTTTTTAAAATTATTGGCCATTTTGAGTAATGATTAATTCATTCACACCCGTGATCATTTGGGCGTTGCGATCTTTTGTTATTTTCGTTTTTTCGTTCAGATGAGTATTTTTTTTAATTTTTATGTTAAAAAGGCTTTATTCAACTTCGTCCTAGGGTTTAATTTGACCCCAAGGATTGGTTACTGTTTTTAAAATTATTGGTCATTTCGACTAATGACTAATTCATTCACACCTGTGCTTGCGATTATTGATGAATTATAGAAAATATTTTGTTTATTTCAATATTTATTTTGTGCTAAGTGTCAAATTGTTAATATTTTATGCACACCTGAATTTGGAGATACGATAATTCAACATCGGCGAAAACGGATTTGTCTGTAATTATCTGCTAAGCAATTTTACACTAACAAGCTTTTGGGCAGATGCGTAGCGATATATGTTGTTTCGCCGTGAGCATGCTATCAAATAATGTTATGTAGCCAGTGGCGGTACTACCACATAAGCCCAAAAGCCCGGCTTGCCCTACTAAAGAGTAATATTTATGAATCTCAATTAGCACATAACTCCCGAATAATTTATTCCTAAATTTGAGCGTTGCGGCAATTATGTGCTGATTAGGATTCATAAATTTTACTCCTCAGTAGGGCAAGCCGGGCTTTTGGGCTTGTAAGGTAGTACCGCCACTGTATCTAGCGTTATCTACGAGTCGATCCAATCCGTGGAAACTAGCATTTCCGCGGATTCGGCGATCCGATGCAGCTTTGCAGAGCCGCATAGGCTAAAAGCGTCAACGTCAGTTGGGATAAGAAGATAAGATAGGTTATCTACGATGCGTGCGTTGCGAAGCGTCGACAAGCTGCGCGTCGACATCCTCTAGAGCTAGGCTGACTAGTGGGAAATCCTCCGGGGCATCGACAAGGCACTTCCGCGACCATACCAACCATTCGGCTTGCTACGCCGATAGCCGCAACACGAATCCGCCCCTGCAATTGCACACTGTTTCCCCGCAGTAGCGTCATCATGTGACACGTCGAAGTCTGGCCGCGCCCTTACACGCACTTATGCATTTCAGACTTGAGTTGAGATAGAGGCTAGATGCGCGCGGACGGAAAGGGCAAAGCTAGAGCCGCGCCTGATAATGGAACTGCTCGCAAAGAGGCGCGGGCTGTCGATACAACGTCGATGGCATGCGCAAGGCGACGGTAGACAGGTTATATGACTTTACAATCGTTTGTCTCATGTACTAACCAATTCCTCCGGCGTCGGAGGAGTGTATTTACCAGATTGGGGGAAAAAAAATGGGAACGGGGGAAATGAAATATGTCTGAGGAGGGAGAATCAATGTATAAAAGTGCCGTGTAAAAATATAAACTAACGAATGCCTTTGCTCGTTGCACTTGTTCATCATTTCACCGTAAACGTTAACAGTTCGTTATGGTTTAGAAGGTAGTGATAGGGTCAACGGATTCTCCGTCGATTTGGCCTCCATTCCATTGGTGAACGTCTTTATTTAAGCTGACGTTTCATTGTTCGTTATGCCAATGTTCTCATCCAAGATTTTGAAAGTTCCACTCCATGCAAATAACAAAATCATTATGGTCTTTTAGTAGCGCCCATAGGGAACTAACCGTTCGACGCGTACTAACCTCACCCTTTTCGCTTTATCAACATTGACACTTGGTTTTGGGTGACAAATATTCCGCCCTCCCACAGGACACACTGCACACATTCGCATAGGACTCCGTTCAGGTTCGACGCGTTCACATTCCCGTAAATTATTTTCGTCGGCTTTTCTCCTAACATTGTGTTTAGATTTGTGACAATTTCACAGCATATTGTTTAGGCCGTGAGCTAACATTAGGTTAATGTCATTCACAATTGTTAATTATGTAAAACTATCATTAATGGGCTCACTCACTACCGCTGCATGTCTATTGTGAAATAATTGACGTACGTTTTTGTCGTTTACCATTAATATACGAAAAGGAACTAAATAAGATGTAGATTTCTATGCTAAGCCTATTTAGCCCTTCGAGTGCGCACTTCCGCCACCTGTAAATGCACAATGGGTCAATCTGACCCATGAGCTTTTTCAAACCGTTATATGTCGGTAAATATGCATTTATTTTTATTATTTAGACCTTTTTTATGGTAAATTATCCATTTATATGCAAACGAGCAAGTGGCTCACAAGATGGTAAGCGATCACCGTCGTCCATGGACATTTGCAACAGAACTTGCAAATACGTTGTCATCCTTTAAGTGGTGGTATTTTTGGAAGAGCGGGAGTGAGAGAATTGGATGATGGTATGGGTGGAAGGAAAAGAGGGGAGGGCATGGTGAGGGAAAATAGGGACCAGAAGAAAGGTAGGTGATGAAGGGTCACCGGCCACCTCAAAGTCAAAAATTCTTTATTCAAAATTGGATTGATTTACAATCACTTTTTGACGTCATTTGATTCTACTACCTGT